>JAECUM010028105.1:0-49163 GCA_016617855.1 Megalonaias nervosa | reverse complement strand
TGGCCTACTACCAGAAAGATAGTGTGGCTTCAGAAAGGAGATAGGCACCATCGCGATGATCTTTGCTGCCAGTCAGATGCAAGAAAAGGTGTCAGGAAAAAAATTTCCAGCTATATACCACCCTCGTGGACCTGACTAAGGCATTCGACACTGTCAGCCGGGAAGGACTCTGAAAGGTCATGGCTAAGTCTAAATGTCCAGAAGTCTTCATTGAAATGGTGAAGCAATTTCACTATGACATGCTTGCCAGAATCCAGGACCAGGGTAAGTATTCCGAACCCTTTGCGTTAAGAATGGTGTGAAACAAGGATGCGTCTTAGCCCCCACTGTCTTCAGCCTCATGTTCTACGCCATGCTGGTTGATGCTTTCAAGTATAGTGATGTGGAAGTCGGTTTCCGATACTGTCTGGATGAGAAGTTCTTCAACCTGAGGAGGCTTCAAGTTAAAACCAAAGTCCAAGTTGAGAACATTCGCGACTTCCTGTTTGCAGATGACTGTGCCGTCAACTCCAGCACGGAGGCAGGCATGCAACAGAGCATGGACTTCTTTTCTACAACGTGCACCAACTTCAGACTCACCAAATCCACGATTAAGACCGAGGTTCTGTATCAGCCAGTTTCTGGAAAAGATTACCTGGAACCATCCATCACTGTCAATGGCCAAAAGCTCACAATTGTGGACAGGTTCACATATCTCCGCAGCACCCTCTCACAAACAGTCCATATTTACGATGAGGTCAACACAGGATTGCACAAAGCCGGCGTAGCATTTGGCAGACTCCGCTCAAATGTCTTGGATAGGAGAGGCATCAAGCTTGCCACCAAACTCAACGTCTACGCAGCGGTTGTCCTCCCCACCCTCCTCTATGCTTGCGAGGCCTGGACTGTGTATAGCCGCCATGTTAGAAAAACTGAACCATTTCTACCTGGGCTCCCTGAGAAAACTGATGAAGATCAGATGGCAGGACAATTACCGAACATAGAGGTGCTTACTCAGGCTGGCTTGACAAGCATCCACACCATCCCATGCAAGGCACAACACCGATAGGCTGGCCATGTTGTCCGCATGCCGGAAGAACACCTAGCCAATTAGGTCTTCTAAGGAGAGCAACAGCAAGGCAAGAGATCTCACGGTGGTCAATAGAAGAGGTACAAGGACACCCTCAAGGCCTTGCTCAAGAACTTTGGCATTGACCCTGACAGCTGGGAGAGTGTCGCTGCTGATTGACTTGCTTGGCACAGTCAAGTCAATGCCGGTGGGGCAGCCTTTGAGCAGAAAAGACTGGTGGGAGCATCTGAATAACGTGCTTTGCGCAAATCCAGGTACAGAGGTTCCGCGACTCCCAGTCAGCAACCTGTACATCCATGTCCCCACTGCAACAGACTCTTCCGGGCCTAGATTGGATTGATCAGCCATCTCCGGACCCACCCCCCAGTGAATCAATGACATTGAATGGTCCTCATCTCATCGACACCGATGGACGAACATCAATATATAATACAAACAAAAATATGAATCTTTATATTTTAGTAGGACTAGACTTGGGAGGTGGCCGGCTTATATTCCTAATGATAATGTGACCAGGTAAGCATTCTCGAGAAATGTAATTTGCTGTAACATTTACTTTCTCCAAATAACCTTATAATACATAGTTGTGGATCTAAATGAAATTGGTGTCGATCTTGTATCCGGTATGACCATCATATTGTTGTCACTATTCCTCCTGCCTGGACGGTTAAATCCAATGGGGCTTTCATTAAAGATGTTTTATCGTATCTTGATTCTAATGAAACGCTGCCGATCTGATGTTAATATGGCCATATTTGTAGCCATCTTGAATATCTTGTATCACTGCTCTCTCCTGATTAGATGGTCATGTCATCATGTGGTTTTCACTGACTTTATAATATCTAGCTGGTCTTGACAGAAAATGGTACCAATTTGACATACTTTGTGGCTAAAATGAATATGGTCCAAATCTGACGTTAATATCACAGGGCAAACATCTTGTTAATACAAAGTCATATTGAAATGTGTACATGGGTGTCTGACTGGGATCATGCTGCTATTATTAATAATGTTCAGACAGTCTGTTTTATGTAACATTCATATTTTGGTATGCAATTGAGTGATTTGGTAGATTTATATATGTTGAATACAGTAAAGGATGAAAATTGTCCTGGCTATTTATAATCTCATGTAATTGTTTGTGTTGAAGTGAGATTGATGTATGCACTTGGTTGTCATGCAACTCCATGTAGTCATTCTTGCTATCAAACGATCCATGTTTTGCCAGGATTTTTACGTCTATGCATGCATAACGTGACTTATGGTACTTGTACTAAAACACGCTAGTGCTTTTGGTTCATGCAGGTCATTGTTAAGTTGTGTGTATTGTAATGGTCTCTGGTAATGTTCGTCTTGCTGAGTGGCTCAGGTGTCTATGTTTCTTGATTCAAACTGTGTTTGTATTGAGGTAAGGGTCAAGGTCCTTTTATGGAAGTAAGGTTATAGGTTTTGTATGTAAGTAAGGTTGTTTTAGTTCTTGTATGTAAGTAAGGTTGTTATAGCTATTGTATGGCGGTAAGGTTCTAGTTGCTCTGCATGGAAGTAAGATTCTAGATTTGTTCTTTTTGGCAAATTATTTTCATACCCATCAAAGCATTGATGTGTGTTAATATAATATTATAATTCATGTGTATTATTTGCTCAAAATAATGTGTGTAATTAACTGGGCAACATGGGAATGCTTCTCAATATCTCATTTTGAATTCACTGCAACACGTATAGCAGTATTAGTGCAAGTGTACACAAAAGCAGTCGATATTTGTTTAAACAAAATTGTGATCAGAATTGAGTAGAATGCAAGTGCAAATTTTTGGAATAGAGTAGACAAAAATGAATCACTGTGCAAATATACATCATAAATAAATCAATTTCCATGACTTTTATTTGGCTCGTCACTAAATCCATCCCTACTCAGTAAATATGTCCTTATGCCATAGAACTTGTGTTGGAAAACCAAAGTTTTGGAGTTGATGGATATTCAGGGGCTGTATGCCATAGAACTTGTATTGGAAAACCAAAGCTTTGGAGTTGATGGATATTCAGGTGCTGTATGCCATAGAACTTGTGTTGGAAAACCACAGCTTTGGAGTTGATGTGTATTCAGGGCTGTATGCCATAGAACTTGTGTTGGAAAACCAAAGCTTTGGAGTTGATGGGAATTCAGGGGCTGTATGCCATAGAACTTGTATTGGAAAACCAAAGCGTTGGAGTTGATGGGTATTCAGGGGCAGTATGCCCTAGAACTTGTGTTGGAAAACCAAGCTTTGGGGTTAACGGGAATTCAGGGGCTGTATGCCATAGAACTTGTGTTGGAAAACCAAAGCTTTGGAGTTGATGGGCATTCAGGGGCTGTATGCCATAGAACTTGTATTGGAAAATGAAAGCTTTGGAGTTGATGGGAATTCAGGGGCTGTATGCCATAGAACTTGTATTGGAAAACCAAAGCTTTGGAGTTGATGGGTATTCAGGGGCTGTATGCCATAGAACTTGTATTGGAAAACCAAAGCTTTGGAGTTGATGGGAATTCAGGGGCTGTATGCCATAGAACTTGTGTTGGAAAACCAAAGCTTTCGAGTTGATGGGTATTCATGGGCTGTATGAGGTGCCTCATACTGTTCAAAAATGATTTATGAACATATGATGGTTGTATCGACAGATGAGTTGTACATGTTTGGTAGGACGATTCGTTGGCATATATTCTGTATTTCCAACCACCCACCCATTTACTGCTTGGGCTTCATCTAGGCTATGATTCTGGGTATATTACATGAATATAATCGTTATCTGTCCGGGCTTGCAACTTGTGTGTCCAGGCGCCAGCTAGATAGACATAGGTAACATTAAAGCGATGATAACCCAGACAGTAGCTTTATCCTCTTTATCTGCCCGAGTTTGCACATCGTACTTCTTAGTGCCGTCAACCTCGATATAATAGACGACAAACTCGTGATATCCCCGATAGTAGATATCTCAAGTATATCGATATAGTCTCCTTGCCCTACACTATGTGGACTTCCACGTGTTCACTGCGTGATTTGTTCATGCGGCGGCTGAGAGGGAAGATACCTTCTTCAAATATTCTATTATCAAACTTCACGAGTACCCGTTTTCTCTTGTCTGCCCTGTTTATTTTATTTGATTTATATGTACACGTTATTACTTTTCTACCCGTGTATTTCATAGTATTTATATGTACGGTAATAATATGCCGTACAAATAATTATGAGAGTACCTATTCTTTCTAGTCTGCCCTATTTATTTTATTTATTTTATATCTACAGTTACTGTATAGAACGTTGTACTCTCTGCCTTGTTTTTTTGTAAATCTCATATCTACAGTTACTGTATAATACGTTGTACAGTCCCTCCCTGTTTATTTTATGTTATATATACAGTTACTGCATAATACGTTGTACAAATAAGTAATATGGGAGAAAGGTGCGACAGCTCAGCGAATAGAACGTCGGATTCGTAATTCAATGTTCCTGGGTTCGTTTCCTACCCATGTCATTTCGGTTAGGCTGCCGCTGTGTATCATGGGGAAAGGCACTCATCTCCTATTTCATCGCCATGATAAAGACACTAATGTGTTAAAGAGCCGTTCCAAGCAACATCACTGAGAAAGGAATTTAGCTCCTATTTCCTCGCCAGGATGAAAATAAAAATCTGTTAAAAACAAAATTAACAAAATATACAAACAATCAAATAGAAAACCTATAAAGAAATCAAAACACTAGGAATTCATTATTGCTATCAGGATCTAAATGTTCATTAGTCATATAATACTAAAATAGCAAATAGTCAATAATAGTTACACAATACGAATATAGCAAAAAGTCAATACTACTTACACAATACTATAGTAACAAATTATCAATAATACACAATACTAAAGTAGCAAATATTCAATAAAACTTACACAATACTATAGTTGCAAATAGTCAATAATAGTTACACATTCCTAAAGTAGCAAATAGTCAATAATAGTTACACAATACTAAAGTAGCAAATAGTCAATAATAATTATACAATACTAAAGTAGCAAATAGTCAGTAATAATTACACATTCCTAAAGTAGCAAATAGTCAATAATAGTTACACAATACTAAAGTAGCAAATATTCAATAACAGTTAATTAATACGAACGTAATAGTTACGCAATACTAAAGTTGCAAAGAGTCAATATTAGTTACACAATACTATAGTAGCAAATAGTCAAAGATAGTTACGCAGTACTACAGTAGCAAAGAGTTATTAATAGTTGCACAATACTATAGTAGCAAATAGTCAATAATAATCAGTTATAAATAAACAATACTTCAGTAGTATATAGTCAATACTAGTTATACAACGCTAAATTAACAAATAGTCAGTAATAGTTATACAACGCTAAAGCAAAAGAAATAGTCAGTAATAATTGTACAACACTAAAGTAAAAAAAATAATCAGTATTAGTTGTACAACACTAAAGTAAAAAATAGTAATAGTTTTACAACACTAAAGTAAAAAATAGTCAGTAATAGTTGTACAACACTAAAGTACAAAATAGTCAGTAATAGTTGTACAACACTAAAGTACAAAATAGTCAGTAATAGTTGTACAACACTAAAGTAAAAAATAGTCAGTAATAGTTATACAACACTAAAGTAAAAAAGTCAGTAATAGTAGTACAACGCTAAAATAACGGATAGTCATTACTAATTATAAAATGCAACGTTAGAAATAGTCAATAATAGATATACAACGCTAAAGTAACAAATAGTAATAGTTATACTAAAGGAACGGATAGTCAATACTAATTATATAATACTAAAGTAACAAATAGTCAGCAATAGTTGTACAACACTAAAGTAGCGGATAGCCAATACTTATTATAAAATGGTAAAGTAGCAAATAGTCAACAATAGCAATAAAACACTGTAAGGGTGCATATTTCTGTCGATCTATAAAGAACACATTAATTTGGGCAGGTGAACGATTAATTCGATTTATGGTGACCGATGCGTGTTAAATCGCCACACTGCAAGGATTTTAAATGTCTGTGTATTGAGAGGAAGTGATTCTTAATTAAGCATTCGTTTATTTAACAGTCAGACAGACTGGAATGAACAGGTTAACTTCGATCTGTCTCGGAAATGTCAGATTTGAAATTGGCCAGACTCGGTGCTTTGGAAATCTAGAGGTCAGGCGGACTACAATTTTGGAGCCTGGTTATAAAAGGCGGCAGATATATTTAATCCGTATTAATTACGCTAAATAAGGGGTGTGGTTCCCACACGAAATTTCTTGGTTTTAATATGTCCCATCGCAAAATGTATTCAGTCTACGTTTTTCTGAAAGAGAAAACAAATGTAGGAGACTCCGAGCTTAAATTTAGAAGAAATTCTCTCGTAAAACAATTATCTAAGGGACCGGGTGTTTGGAAAGTCGACGGACACAATTCTGGGATTGAAGCGAGCAAAGCTTGAAACCACAAGGGGAAGTAACTCCACTACGCATCACTTACTTTCGTATCCACCTACCCACACAAAGTTCGAGGGACGAAAGAGGTGGGACTATAGAGAGTTTGGAGAAGAGAAACATAAAAGTGAAAAGGATCTCTATCTATTCCATCTATAAGTTTCACACTTTATATTAATATTTACTCGATCCGGGCAATAACACCGAAGGCTATCACCTTCTAGATAACTATAACCCTATAAAGCGGACACCTTGTAAGAAGATACAATCCATCAACCCACCAAACCCCACCCCACAAACACTAAAATAACAAAGAGCCATTAATAGTTTTATGACACTAAAGTAACAAATAGTCATTAATAGTTATACAACACTAAAGTAACAAATAGTCAGTAATAGTTATACAACACTAAAGTAACAAATAGTCAATAATAGTTATACAACACAAAGTAACAAATAGTCAGTAATATTTCTTGAATTTTGCAATATACTGACAGAATTTACACCAGGGTCGTTAATTTGATATATTTCAAGGGTTGACTTGATTACATGCACCCCGATCTGATTAAAGTCATATTTCCACTGTTATAATCGAGGATGTGACAGCGAACGCTTAGGATCTATGTTCTGGAAACCAATGCTGTTGCTATAATCGCTAATTGTATCAGCCAAGCAAATGAAGTCTTATATATTCGCGTTTTGAAACTGAGCAGTGTGGATCAAGAGAATGAATGTGTACCGAAGTATTTGATTCACTTTCAGATTTCTGAAAGCCGCATTTCCATTGGCTAATTCAAATGTCACAAGAACATGACCGTTAAACGGTCGTCGACAGATCCTTACATAGGACAGCGGAGATCTGATTTTAATCAGAGTGACATGCACCCTACCCTCCACTCCAAGTCCTACAATCTCAACTCTCTACACAGAACCTATCCAGTGTTATCAAGGATAACCGATTTAGACAAGGATCCCACTTAACATGCATCAGTTTACATGGCGGAATCAATTTCTATAAGCCATGTAAATAGAATTAGGTCAGTGGAATTAATGAAACCATTGTAATGACTCCGTGTGAGTTGAATTAGGACAGTGTAATTCATGAAACCATTGTAAGGACTCCAAAAGTTCTTAAAACTGTAACCATTGTAAAAACTCAGAAATCTGATCCTTCGTAAGGAGTCGGAAATGTGGTAAAACCATATTAGTTGAAACGACTTTAAACCATATTCCTTGTTAGGACTGAGAAAGTTATTAAAACCTTATTCATTGTAAGGACCCAGAATATTATTGAAACTATATCCTTATCAGTATAGGATCCATAAAAAATAACCTAGTTGAACTACTCGGGTCACCGCGACTTACATAAGTGATCTATTCCTGAGCGCGAGTTTTTATTTCGCATGCGTTGCATTATTATCAAACGTTTTCAGTCAATCACACAATCTTTTGTATAAGTACACAAGTTTGTGTATTTTTGACTTATTTAATTAAGTGCACAAGATTGTGTATATTAGGCTTATTCAATTATTCAAGCAAGATTAACATTTTCAAAATGCACAAAATATTCAGGTCTTCATAATAATATTATCAAAGTCTGCGTTCAGACACAACTAACGGGTGATATATAGATATTTAATATTGATACTGAAGATTAGTTACAACTTATTTTAGCAGAATATTTGATATAGCAACAAATGTACAAATTGCACCAGTGGTAAGGCAGTTATTCACGTTCTTCAATTACTTCAGCAAAAAGGTGATATTTTCTAAATGAACAAAATTTTCAAGCCTTTATAATAATATCAATGTCTATGCTCGGACACATCAAACATACAGGTCTTTATAATGATATCAAAGTGTGTTTTCAGACACAAAATTCAGGTCTTTATAATAGTATGTGAATCCATGTTTAGACACCAAACGTTAAAATAATAGCAACAGCTGTGTTCAGACACAAAGTATTCAAGCCTTTATAATAGTATCAAAGTCTATGCTCGGACACACACAATATTCAAGCCTTTATAATAATATCAAAGTCTATGCTAGGACACACAAAATATTCAAGCCTTTATAATAATATCAAAGTCTATGCTCGAAAACACAAAATATCCAAGCCTTTATAATAATATCAAAGTCTATGTTCAGACACTCAACATGTACAGGTGTTTATAACAATATCAAAATCTATTTTCAAGCACACAATATTAACGGGTCGTTATGATAATATCAAAGTCATACAGAAAATATGCATGTCTATATAATAATATTATGTCCATATAATAATAATATAAAGTCCGTGTTTAGACACAAAATATTCATCTCTATATAATAATATTATGTCCATATAATAATATTATAAAAGTCCTTGTTCAGACACAAATAGGACTGAGGATAAAGAATAAAAGTCCGTGTTCAGACACAAGTAGGACCGAGGATAAAAAATACGTTGTACTTTTATCGAAGATTAGTTCCAATTCATTTCAGATGAATATCCTCTCGCGCAAGAAATAAATAGACTATAGCCAACAGAGTATCCGCTAACACAAGTAACAAATAGACTATAGCCAACTGAATATCCTCTCACACAAGAAAGAAATAGATTATAGCCAGCTAAATATCCGCTCACACAAGAAGGAAATAGACTATAGCCAACTGAATATCCGCTCACACAAGAAAGAAATAAAATATAGCCAACAGAATATCCGCTCACACAAGAAATAAATAGACTATAGCTAACTGAATATCCACCCACACAAGAAAGAAATAGACTATAGCCAACTGAATATCCACCCACACAAGAAAGAAATAGACTATAGCCAACTGAATATCCGCCCACACAAGAATAAATAGACTATAGCCAACTGAATATCCGCTCACACAAGAAAGAAATAGACTATAGCCAACTGAGTATCCGCTCAAACAAGTAACAAATAGACTATAGCCAACTGAATATCCTGTCACACAAGAAATAAATAGACTATAGCCCACCGAATATCCGCTCACACAAGAAATAATAGACTATAACCAACTGAATATCCTCTCACACAAGTAATAAATAGACTATAGCCAACTGAATATCCTCTCACACAAGTAATAAATAGACTATAGCTAACTGAATATCCTCTCACACAAGATATAAATAGACTATAGCCAACTGAATATCCTCTCACACAAGAAATAAATAGACTATAGCCCACCGAATATCTGCTCACATAAGAAATAAATAGACCATAGCAAACTTAATGTCCTCTGAATATCCTCTCACACAAGTAATAAATAGACTATAGCCAACTGAATATCCTCTCACACAAGAAATAAATAGACTGTAGCCAACTGAATGTCCGCTCACTCAAGAAATAGACTATAGCCAACTGAATATCCCCCTACAAAAGAAATAAATAGACTATAGCCAACTGTGTATCCTCTCACACAAGAAATAAGTAGACTATAGCCAACTAAATATCCGCCCACACAAGAAATAAATAGACTATAGCCAACTGAATATCCTCTCATACAAAAATTAAATAGACTATAGCCAACTGAATATCCGCCCACACAAGAAATAAATAGACTATAGCCAACTGAATATCCTCTCACACAAGAAATAAATAGACTATAGCCAAAGTTTTGTAGTTATTCAGAAGAAAATATCAATTAAAGTCAGAAAAGCTGAGAGCGGAAGGATGTAGGTGAAGTAATAAAATGTTTCGGGCAGAGTGAAGTTTTGGCCACTCATTAGTAGTGAAGTTTTGACCACTCATTAGTAGTGAAGTTTTGGCCACTCATTAGTAGTAAAGTTTTGGCCACTCATTATTACTGAAGTTTTGGCCACTCATTAGTAGTGAAGTGTTGGCCACTCATTCATGTGTAAATTTGCAAGAAGGTAGCTCTACCAAATGTTATTTTCAGCAAAATGAATTTCAACGTTCTTCATGGAACAAAGAGAAGAAAATATGATTACATGTATGACGTACGATGTCGTTGGGTCAGCATCCTATTTGCTTCATTACGAGCTAATATACGGGTTTCACCGTTAGTTAATATCGAGGCAAACCCTAGTGGTTAGAGCGTCCGCCTCGGATGCGGAAGGTTGCGGGTTCGAACCCCGGCCGAGTCATACCAAAAACTTTAAAAATGGTACTAGCAGCTGCTTCGCTTGGCGATCAGCATTAAGAGGTTAGTGTTTGGACTGGTCGGCCTGGTGTCAGGATAATGTGACTGGGTGGGACATCATGCCACATGTCTGCGGCATGAAGCCCTGGTGCTAGACATCACTATAAACTGTCACACTGCAGACATCATAGCGATATGACTGAAAAATCGTTAAAGCTACCTCAAAAAACACACACACACACACTCCTGTGTAGGGAGGTGTGTGGCAGGTAGGATGTCTCATTTGGGGTCAATAGTCTAGCACCATACATAATTCACTCGGTAGAAAAACTAGTATTGTGTCAGCAGCCAATATAAGATCATTTATGAGCTTTTTTCCATGTATTCAATGCAAACATTCGTTGTGATGGATGCTTTCAACATGTCTACACATGTCCAGCATATTAGAAGAACATACCGTTATACATTCAATACAGTAATTTTGCAACTTTGTCTTGTCACGCTTGCATGCAAGTTCAAGTCCAATCGGTTGCTAAATGCCACGATAGCGATACGTAACAAATACATGTAGTTTTCTAAGCGAACTGTTACCGTAGCTCCTAAAACAAATTAGTTTCTAGTTGTTTTCTGTTTTTAAGGTGAGACAAGATTAGCAACGAGTTTTAACGGTAAAGAATTATTAGTATTATTAACACATAACATTTTCTACAGTCCTAAAGTGTCAAGCAGATTAACATACCGTCATAAATTATCAAAGATCACTAGACACCTAACGTACACTACGGACCTAAAGTATCCAGTAGCATTGACACCTAGCGTACACTACAGTCCCAAACCATCCAAGATCACTGACACATGGCTTACACTACAGTCCTAAGTTATCAAGTATTCACTTGACACCTAGCGTACACTACAGTCCTAAATTATGCAGTAACATTGACACCTAGCCTAAACTGCAGTGCTAACGTATCAGGTAACAGTCGCTATTATTGTTTCCTACACTAAATTTTCACAGGAGAGTTTAGGTTTGTAGACAGATTTATATAACGGTCGGCACCGAATCAACAAAAGTTGTTTAGCTTGTATCCAAGCACACAAGCACGTATAGTGATGCAAGAACACACAGCGTTAACACGAATTTCCATATAGATAACACCTTCACGATGGCAATATGGGACCCATTTTGCACCATATATTGAACTATACAAGCATGGATACGATAACACAAATCCGGTTAAGGATATGCGCACCCATGTGATTTGTCATATGACCCACCCAGGCATCGGAATAGACATAACACATTTAGTTAACAAATCAGATACATACGAACGCTCCGGCAGACGTAACCCGATACCTGCAACTCTTTCGTCATTCGTCTCGCCTTCAACTGCTGCGCTGCTTATAAGGTAACATTTTAATACGTTGTCAATTATCTTTTTCTGAAAATAAGAAACAAATTGTCTTCATAATTTACAAAATTTATAGCTTATGAAAGCAAATCACTAAATATGTAATTTGAAAATGCGAATATAACAAGGCGAAATTGTGTGGCTAAGTGTGAATACAACAAGGCAGGGTTGTATGGGTAAGTGTGAATTCAATAAGGCGGAGTTGTGTGGATAATTGTAAATACAGTAAGGCACGGTTGTGTATGTACGTGGGAATGCAATAAAGCAGAGTCGTGTGGGTAAGTGTGAATACAATAAGGCAAAGTTTTGTTGGTAAGTGTGAATACAACAAGGCAGAGTTGTGTGGGTAAGTACGAATACAATAGGGTGGATTCATATGGGTAAGTGTGAATACAAAAAGGCGAAGTCATATGGGCAAGTGTGAATGCGAGGAGGGGGGAGTCGTGTGGGTAAATGTAAATACAATAGGGCGGAGTCGTGTCGGTTAAAGGAAATTGCGATACGGCGGAGTCGTGTGGGTAAATGTAAATACAATAGGAAGGACCTGTGTGAGTAATTGTGAATACAATAGGGTTGAGTCGTGTGTTTAAGTGTGAGTGCAACAAGGTAGAATTGTGGAGTAAGTGTGAATACAATAAGACAGTGTTGTGTGTAAGTGTAAATATAACAAGGCAGAGTCGTGTGGGGTAAGTATGAATACAAAAAGACAGTTGTGTTGGGTAAGTGTGAATACAATTAGACTGAGTCGTACGGGTAAGCGGGAATACAATAAGGCAAGAGTTGTGTAGGGTGAGTGTGAATACAACCAGGCAGTATTTTGTGTAGTAAGTGTGAAGCAGTAAGGCAGAACTGAGTAGGGTATGTTGTATCATAGCATAATCATAGAATTTACGTGCAGTAACTTGTAGTTACTTGACTTGTATGGTACAGCAGTCTTCGTCTATCTTTCCCGCTTCTTGACTCTTTAAAAAAATAAATCTTGAATTGCAATCAAGGTACGACCTAAGGTTTTATTTCACATCATCTTCATTAAAAGGACTACAGGTTTTAATTACAATGATGATGATGATGATGATGATGATGATGATGATGATGATCACGATACCGAAGTTACTGACAAATGCGTTCTCCCAGCATTTATTTGCTGTCATTACCCGTCCAATAAGGCCCCCCACCCCATGACCATGCCTCTAAAACATTAATCAAACTCCAGGACCGTTTCTTTGACATTGAACTCAAACTTTTAATGTAATGTTACAGTGGCAAACATCCATACACATCCATTTAGAAGCGCATTTGCATGAATACACTCATGCACGCCCATTCAGCAATGTAATTACACAAATATAGTCGTATTCGCCTTTTTATTGAGTGCTAATGCACACATGCATACACACCCACTAAGCTGTGTAATTACATTAACGCATGCGTGCACACCCGTTCAAGCAGTTTAGTTACATTCTGATTCTCTTTCGTTCTTGTTTGCTGAATTGTCCTATTACGGATAACACTAATTCGTTTCTCGCACCACATTTGACAAGTTGTTATTTAATACATGTGATCTTTACGGCGGGTTTAACAGTCAATCCAAATTTTTGGATATTGGCAGGATATCCGTGCACATATATGAAGGTATAATGGGTTTCCTTACAGTGATGACAATTGTACAATCTAATCAATTTATTTCAGAAAAGCAAAGATTTGTTTAATGCATTTTTTTTTCTTTTTGTTCGAAGCTGATTATTTCCATTTGATTTTGAAATAAAATATGACAGTGTATCCGATTCATGACATTAGTCTCTCCGTCTTTGACAATTGTTGTCCATTATCAATGTTAAACTGTCATTATTTTTAAATTGGCAATTTTGTTTTGTTTAATATTCAGTATAAGGCTGAACTACTTCTTTACATCTGTCTCCTGGGATAGGCGTCACTGTATCAACAGCTCCTGTTAAATAATAATAATAATAATAATAATAATATCCATATGATGATATTTACAAGATTTATTTGTGCGTGATTTAGATTTTTAACGTATCTTTAACAAATTTTCAGACATATCACTACGATGTCTGCAGTTTGACAGCTTATTTTGATGTCTAGCACTGGAACATCATGCCGCAGACATGTAGCATGATGCCCAACCCAGTTATATTATACTGACACCCAGTCACATTATCCTGACACCAAGCCGACCAGTCCTAACACTAAAACTATTTATGCTGAGCGCCAAGAGAGGCAGCTGCTAGTACCATTTGTATAAGTCTTTCGTATGATTCGCCCGGGGCTCGAACCCGCGATCTTCCGCCTCCGAGCCATGCACACTAACCACTTAAACATGCTATCTAAAGGGTAAAGAAGAAAAGAATTAAACAATTTTCCACTAGGTTGCCTAATTGGACAGGAACATGCCTAATGGGACAGGAACATGCCTAATGGGACAGGAACATGCACATATCACACTAATAGTCTCCTGGACACAGTATCTTAATTCAGTCATGTCAACATATTTTCAAATCCACAAATGAAGTATTTAGTTCTTATGTTTCACTCTGCACAGTGTTTTATGAAATAGAAGAGAAAAATATTAACTTGCAATGCAAAATTATATAGTTTTCAACTTTATTAGAACCTGACGTAATTTTAGTTTCTTGTAAACAGTAGCAACTAAATTACAATCTAAACCTAATTTACATTGTTCGTAAATATTTATATAAGAGTCCATATTGACATATTTAGTGAAAAATTGTCTTGCTTCACCGTTATGTAATTAAAACGTCATTCGTGCCGAAACCTAAAGGTGTTTATCTACCAGTATACTCCTAGCAAACCACATTGCTGTATTTACTTGCATTTCAGTGTGAGAGGACTAGTAATTTTGATGATTCTCTGAATATACCAAAATAGCCCTGGTCTTGTGTTTTTTTTATTCTCATTTTTAACGTTATGGTTTGGCATACTGCAAACGAAACAAAATTATCGGCACATTATTGGCACACTTAGAATATTAACGGTAGTAGTTGTTCTTGTTGGCTGGGTTTTGATTATACTTTTAACAACATTACTGGCTATATGAACCACAGAAATGGGAGCCATGTTCCCTTCCCAAGAAGAGGTAGACCACCAAACATATCCGAATGAATGCTTTGTCCATAGATAATGCATCAACATTATAACGATATAACACTATCATCAGAACGTAGAGTAGACAATTATGATTTTAAATATTGATTTTTGCCTTCTAAATTGAACTGCTTGCGTTATTCCATCCATTGAGAGGTGCCACTGCAATAATAATAATAATAATAATAATAATAATACATAAATTTATGTATGTATGCATGTATGTATGTACGTACGTACGTACGCAAGCACGCACGCATGCATGCATGTATGTGCGTATGTATGTATGTATGTATGTATGTATGTATGTATGTATGTACGCAAGCACGCACGCACGCATGCATGTATGTATGTATGTATGTATGTATGTATGTATGTATCAGTTGGTGATTTACATACGTAACTGTACGCCATGACCTCCTGAATCTCTACAATTTCTTTATATTGGTATTGAAATAGAAAGTAGAAAATGAAGATGAATGAATCAATCAATCAATGAATGACCGGATGAAGTTGTATGACTGTAGTATTCGCACATCCTCACATTTATTTGTGAGCCTTTCGATTTTGAAAACGAAAACTACCAATGAGATAGGAAAAAAATTGTTTTGTGTTTAACGTTATTCTTCAGCGATTGGGGAGGCTACCTATGGCATCCAGTATATCTGGTGGAGAAAGAACCCGGACAAAGCCCGGGAAGAATCACCGACCACCAGAAGCATTCTCACATACACTTGCTGCCCTAAGGATCGAACCACGCAGACAGTGGTGAGAGTTGATAGCCTGTAAAGATCATTCGGCCAGCTGGATCAACACACAACTGTGGTTTTATTCATTAATTTATAACGTCATAGTGGTAGTAGTAGTAGTGGTAGAGCCAGCAAAAGATGCTTTACTTGCTGCTCTATTAGTAGATATAGTAGTACTAGTAGTAGTAGAAGTAGCAGTAGTAGTAGTAGCAGCAGTAGTAGTTGTAGTAGTAGCAGTATAGTAGCAGAAGCAAAAGTTGATTTACTTGCTACTCTATCAGTAGATATGGTGGTGGTAGTAGTAGTAGTATTAGTAGCAGTAGTAGTAGCACCAGTACGGTAGTAGCATTAGCTGTAGCAGTAGTAGTAGCACTGTAAGTACCAGTAATTCATTGTAGTAAAAATATTAGTGGTAGTCACGAAGAGGTCGAGTAATGCTATTAGCGGTACAGGGACTGGATAAACTGCTAAATATTTGTAGTAGTAGTCATGAAGGTGTCGAGGGATACTGTTAGGGGTAAAAAGACTGGGCAGACTTATATATATACAGAGAGACAAAGTGATAGTACTAATCACAGGTGCTCCACGACAGCTTATTATATAAGTAATGAACTAAAGGGAAAATATAGGCGAGTGACAAAGTTACCTCACATTACACTCATAACCCGTTCTGACATAGGACGCTATCATAATATACTATTTTATTTTATGAAAGACAGAACGGTTGGTGGGAGTAATAAGAGGTAATTGGGTCACTAGGTATGATTGTTGTATTGCTATTATGACATTAAGCTCTCATGGGGCACCTGCGGTGTTCGTAAGCTAGATAGGCGAATGGACTTTGGTTACTATAGTCATACAAAGATACTTGTATACTAGCAATGGACACTAGTGCCCGAATATTGGAACATATAGATGTGTCAGGTTTAATCTCTCTTTCAGCCAGACTGTATGCCCAGGTAAAACTGCTCAGCGAAATAGACATGTCGAAATTAAAGTCACATGAATTCTCTTGAATAATCATTGCACTATGTTTATATGTGCATGCACCACTGAACTTGTAAACAAGTACAGTCATTGAAGATAATACAGTCTGGTTAACTTTGCAAACTTGCATTTTAAGGGATTTATAGATATTCTGTAAGTATCAGTCTAATGTTTTCTTTTATGAAACTACATGTCTTTGGTACAGCACCGCAAAAGTAAATTTCATATCAACTATGTTCACCTTTGCGTGAACTCCTACTTAATCAATGTATGCAATTGGAATAACGTTGTACTGGAATAACGTTGTAATGGAATAACGTTGTACTGGAATAACTTTGTAATGGAATAACGTTGTACTGGATGTGCAGAGTCGTAGGTTTACTCATGTTAAGGTCATTTTGGTTCGAAAGTTCTGCAGTAAGGATACGTCGGTAATTGAATGCAAAGTTTTAAAGATTTTCAAACCTAGGTTACTGTATGCGTAGGGAGCTGTACAATGACAACAGCGGTTGTTCAAATATTAAATAACAGTTAACTCAAATATGTGTGACTGTGGTCATTAAGGTTAGAGGTAGATTCTTTAACAGCAATCATTCGCAGTATTTACATCCATTACTAACCTCCCAGTCCATAGTATTTACACCCACATCACATTATTATCGCCTACCACTAATCACCATCTTTATTATTTACACCAATAAACTCCAAGTCTGTAGTATTTATACTCACCACTAACTCAGCATCTACAGTACGTAATCCCACAATTAACTCCACAGCTGCAGTATTTTACAACAACGAGCATATCCCCAAGCACACAGTGCTTCATCCAGTAATTACCACAACGAGCAAATCCCCAGACACGGTGCTTCAATCAGTATTTACAACAACGAGCAAATACCCATGCACACAGTACTTCATCCAGTATTTACAACAACAAGCAAAGCCCCAGACAGTTCTTCATCGAGTATTTACAACAACGAGCAAATCCCCATACACACAGTGCTTCATCCAGTATTTACAACAACGAGCAAATCCCCATACACACAGTGCTTCATCTAGTATTTACAACAACGAGCAAATCCCCAGACACACAGTGCTTCATCCAGTATTTACAACAACGAGCAAATCCCATACACACAGTGCTTCATCCAATTGTTTAGATAAGTAGCTGCTCTAGTATGATACAAGACCAGTAAGGCGACAAGATACATCTAATATGATACAAGACCAATAAGGCGATAAGATACCTCCAATATGATACAATGCCAGTAACAGACAAGATACTTCAAATGCGATACAAGACCAGCAACAGACGACAAGATGCCTCTGATATGATAAGGCACATTTAATATGACACAAGACCAGTAAGACGACAAGATACCTCTAATATGATACAAGACCAGTAGTACGACAGAATACATATAATACGATACAAGACCAGTAAGAAGACAAGATACCTCCAATATGATACAAGAGCAGTAAGGCGACAAGATATCTCTAATATAATACAAGACTAGTAACAGACAAGATACCTCTAATATGATACAAGACCAGTAACAGACGAAAAGATGCCTCTAATATGATAAAGAACATCTGGTATGATACAAGACCAGTAAGACGACAAGGCACGATATGCGAAACCATAACGTTAAAAATGAGAATAAAAAATACGCAAGATGAGGGTTATTTTAGTATATTTAGAGAATCATCAAAATTACTAGACCTCTCCCACTGAAATGCAAGTAAATACAGCAATGTGGTTTGCTAGGAGTATGCTGGTAGATAAACACCTTTAGGTTTCGGCACGAATGACGTTTTAATTACATAACGGTGAAGCAAGAAAATGTTTCACTAAATATGTCAATATGGAGTTTTATATAAATATTTACGAACAATGTAAATTGGGTTTGTATATATATGTGTGTGTGAGTGTGTGTGTGTGTGTGTGTGTGTGTGTGTGTGTGTCTTTATATGTTACTATTTCCAAAACGATTATACTTAGGATTTCTCTGGTGACAGACGATTTAATTGTCTTTATTTGTAGAAGGATGGGACCTGGGATATTTTAAAGATGCTTGTATCAACATATTTGTTGTACATGTTTGATAGGACGATTCATCGGCATGTATTCTGCATTTTCACACACACACCATTTACTGCTTGGGCTTCATCTAGGCTAGGACTTTGGGTAGATTAAATGAATATAATCGTTATCTGTCCGGGCTTGCAACTTGTATGTCCAGGCACCAGCTAGATCGACATAGGTAACGTTAAAGCGACGATAACCCAGACAGTACCTTTATCCTCTTTATCTGCCCGAGTTTGCACATCGTACTTCTTAGTGCCGTCTACCTCGATACAATAGACGATAAACTCATGATAGCCCCTAAAGTTGATATCTTAAGTACATCGATATCGTCTCCTTGCCCTTCACTATGTGGACTTCCACGTGCTCACTGTGTGATTTGTTCATGCGGCGGCTGAGAGAGAAGATACCTTCTTCAAATACTTTATCATCACACTACACGACACTTTCTCACTTGTCTGCCCTGTTGTTTCTTTTTTTGCTGTTGTTGTTGTTTTTTTTTTCATTTTATTTTATTCATATGTACCCGTTCTCACTTGTCTACCCTGTGCATTTTTTTTATTTATATCTACCCGTTATTTCTTTTCTACCCCGTGTATTTTATTGTATTTATGTGTACGGTAATATTACGTTGTACAAATAATTATTAGAGTACCTATTCTATTTAGTCTGACCTGTTTGTTTTATTTATTCTATATCTACAGTATAATACGTTGTACAGTCTGCTCTATTTATTTTATTTATTTAATATCTACAGTTACTGTATAATACGTTGTACACTCTGCCATCTTTGTTTTTATATTATATCTACAGTTACTGTATAATACGTTGTACAAATAATTAAAATGGAGAGAAATTCGCGACAGCTTAAAGGATAGAGCGTCTGATTCGTAATTCAATATTCGTGGGTTCGTTGCCTGCCCATGTCAGTTCGGCTCGGCTGCCTCTGTTTATCATGGGGAAAGGCACACAGCTCCTATTTCATCGCCATGATAAAGACATAATGTGTTAAAGAGTCGTTTCAAGCAAATCACTGAGAAAGGCACTTAGCTCCTCTTTCCACGACATGATGAAAACAAAAAATGTGTTAAAAACAAAAATTAAGAAAAAATACAAACAATAAAAAACCTATAAAGAAATCAAAACACGAGGAATTCATTATTGCTATCAGGATCTAAATATTCATTAGTCATATAATACTAAAGTAGCAAATAGTCAATAATAGTTACACAGTATTAAAGTAGCCAATAGTCAATAATAGTTACACAATACTAAAGTAGCCAATAGTCAATTAATAGTTACACAATACTAATGCAGCAAACAATCAATAGTAGTTACACAATGCTAAAGTAATAGTTACGCGATACTAAAGTATCAAAAAGTCAATAATAGTTACACAATGCTATAATAGCAAATATTCAATAATAGTTACACAATGCTCAAGTAGCAAATATTCAATAATAGTTACACAATACTATAGTGGCAACGACTCAATAATAGTGACACAATACTAGAGTAGCAAATAGTCAAAAATAATAAATCATAATTAAACAATACTACAGTAGCATATGTTCAATACTAGTTATACAACGCTAAAGCAACATATAGTCAGTAATATTTATACAACACTAAAGTAACGGATAGTTAATACTTATTATAAACGGTAAAGTAATAAATAGTCAATAATAGCTATACAACACTAAAGTAACAAATAGTCAGTAATCGTTATACAACACTAAAGTAACAAATAGTCAGTAGTAGTTATACAAAACTAATGTAACAAATAGTCATTAATAGTTATACAACACTAAAGTAACAAATAGTCAGTAATAGTGATACAACACTAATGAAACAAATAGTCATTAATAGTTATACAACACTAAAGTAACAAATAGTCAGTAATAGTTACACAACACAAAAGTAACAGATAGTCAGTAATAGTTCCTGAATTTTGCAATATACTGGCAGAATTTAAACCAGGGTCGTTAAGTGTATATATTTCAAGGGTTGACTTGATTATATGCACCACAATCTGATCAAAATCAGATTTCCACTGTTATACATGATGATCTGACAGCGACCGCTTAGGGTCTCTGTTCTGGAAACCTATGCTATTGCCATAATCGCTATTTGTATCAACCAATCAAATGAAGTTTTATATCTTCGTGTTTCGAAACTGAGCAGTGTGGATGAAGAGAATGAATGTGTACCGAACGATTTGATTCACTCGCAGATTTTTGAAAGCTGCTTTTCCATTGGCTAATTCAAATGTCACAAGAACATGACCGTTAAACGGTCGTCGACAGATCCTTACATAGGACAGGGGAGATCTGATTTTAATCAGAGTGACATGCACCCTACCCTCCACTCCAAATCCTACAATCTCAACTCTCTACACAGAACCTATCCAGTGTTATCAAGGATAACCGATTTAGACAAGGATCCCACTTAACATGCATCAGTTTACATGGCGGAATCAATTTCTATAAGCCATGTAAATATAATTAGGGCAGTGGAATTAATGAAACCATTGTAAGGACTCCATCTGAGTAGAATTAGGAGAGCGGAATTCATGAAAATATCGTAAGGACTCCGAAAGTTCTTAAAACCGTAACCATTGTAAAAACTCATAAATCTGATCCTTGGTAAGGAGTCAAAAAGTTGATAAAACCATATCCGTTGAAATGACTTTAAAAGTCCTTAAAACCATATTCCTTGTAAGGACTGAGACAGTTATTAAAACCTTATTTATTGTAAGGACCCAGAACATTGTTGAAACCATATCCCTATCAGTATAGGATCCATCAAAGATGACCTAGTTGAGCTACGTGGGTCACCGAGATCTACATAAGTGATTTATTCCCGAGCGCGAGTTTTCATTTCGCGTGCGTTACTTTTTTATTAAAAGTATTCAGTCAATCACACAATCACATCGAATCAACAGAAGTTGTGTAGATTGTATCCAAACACACAACACGTATAGGACACACGGTACTAATGATATGGAAATATGGGCTCCAGCGTGGAAATGGGTGTACATAAAATAGAGTATATACTGGTTTGGCTGGCCAGGATTGGTTAATAATGTATGTTATTTTTTAGGAAAAACAATCTTTTGAGATCTTATCCTAGTTGTAAGTGAAAAAAAGAGAGACATTGTTTTATTGATGGAATTTCAGTCCTTTAAGAGTCTTCAACTTGGAACACTTACTATAATTAGCACCTGACTCTTTGATGCGGAATTGAAAGCACATGTTTCACACACATGCAGGTCCAGATAATGCCGCGGCTCATATCCTTATCTATACACAGAAGTTGACATCCAGGTTTCATCTATACTGATAAATATAGGTTTGATAATGAGCACTCAAAAATTTTAAGTTATTGAATTTTTAATATCATGGTGTTTGCATAGGTTTACTATGGGAACTGAATTAGTACCGTGAGTCTTATAGTGTTGCATGAACACACGGCGTTAACACGAATTTCCATATAGATAACACCTTCATGATGGCCAAGTATGGGCCCTTCTTGCACCAGATTTTGAACTATACAAGCATGGAGACGATAACACGAATCCGGTTAAAGATGCGCACCCGTGTGATTTGTCATATGACCTACCCAGACATCGAAATAGACATAACACATTTAGTTAACAAAATCAGATAGATACGAACGCGCCGGCACACGTAACCCGATACTTGCGACTCTCTCGTCATTCGTCTTGCCAGTGTTTTCAACTAAAGACTCCCACATTTCCTTTAATTGCTGACCTGCTTTGCTGATAAGGTAAGATTTTTAAACGTTGTCAATTACCTTTTCTGTAAATAAGCAAACAAATTGTCTTCATAATTTACAAAATTTATGTCTATGAAAGCAATACACTAAATATGTAGTTTGCAAATGCGAATACAATAAGGCGGAATCGTGTGGGTAAGTGTGAATGCAGTAAGGCAGAGTCGTGTGGAGAAGTGTGAATACAGTAAGGCAGAGTCGTGTGGGGAAGTGTGAATACGACAAGGCAGAGTCGTATGGGTAAGTGTGAATACAAAAGGCGGAGTTGTGTGGGGAATTGTAAATACAATAAAGGCGGGGTCGTGTAGGTACGTGCGAATGCAATAAAACAGTCTTGTGGGTAAGTGTGAATACAGTAAGGCAGAGTTGTGTTGGGTACGTGTGAATACAATAAGGCGAAGTCGTATGGGTAAGTGTGAATACAATAAGGGGGAGTCGTGTGGGTAAATGTAAATACAATAGCGCGGAGTCGTGCCGGTTAATGGAAATTGCGATAGGGCGGAGTCGTATGGGTAAATGTAAATACAATATGAGGGACTCATGTAAGTAAGTGTGAATACAATAGGACTGAGTCGTGTGCGAAATACAGCCAGGCAGAGTTGTGTGGGGTAAGTGTGAATACAAGGCAGAGTTGTGTTGGTTAAGTGTGAATACAGTAAGGCAGAGTTGTACAGGATAAGTGTGAATACATTTAGGCAGAGTCGTTCGGTAAGCGGGAACACAATATGACAGAGTTGTGTTGGGTAAGTGTGAATACAACCAGGCAGAATTGACTGCGGTAAATGGGAATACAATAAGCCGTAGTTGAGTGGGGTAAGTTGTATTACAGCATAGTCGTAGAGACTGACTTCTCTGGTACAGCAGTACTCGTCTATCTTCCCCGCTTCTTGACCCTTTTGAAAAATAGCTCTTGTATTTTTATCAAGGTACGACCTAGAGTTTTATTTCACATCATCTTCATTAATAGGACGACAGGTTTCAATTACGATGATGATGAACAGGATACCGAAGTTACTGACCAATGCATCCTCTCAGCATTTATTTGCTGTCGTTACCCATCCAACAAGGCCACCCCATGACCATACCTCTAAAACATTAATCAAACTCCAGGACCGTTTCTTTGACACTGAATTCAAAATTCTACTCTAATGTTACAATGGCAAACATCCATACACATCTATTCAGTAGCGCAGTTGCATGAATACATTCATGCACGCCCATTCAGCAATGTAATTACACAAATATATTCGTATACACCTTTTTATTAGGGTAAATGCATTCATACACGCCCATTCAGCTCTGCAATTACATCCACGCATGCGTGCAAACCCGTTCAGTAGTTTAGTTACATTCTGATTCTCTTTCTTCTTGTTTGCTGAATTTTCCTATTATGGATAAGACTAATTCATTTCTCACAGCACGTGTTACAGTTAAAGACAGGTTGTTGTTTAATACATGTGACTTTTAAGGCAGGTTTAATAGTCAATCCAATTCTTTGGATATTGGCAGGATATCCGTGTACATATAAGACGGGTTTTTAACAGGCAATCCAAATCTGTGGACATTGGCAGGATATCCGTGTACACATAAGACGGCATAATGGGTTTCCTTACAGTGATAACAATTGCACGATCTAATTAAATTATTTCAGGAAAGAAAAGATTTGTTTAATGGATTTTTATCTTTTGGTGCTAAGTTGATTATTTCCATTTGATTTTGAAATACAATAGAGACAGTGTACCCGATTCATGACATCCGTCTCTCCGTCTTTGACAATTGTTGTATAGAATCAGTTTTAAACTGTCCTTATTTTTAAATTGACAATTTTGTTTTGTTTAATATTCAATATGAGGCTGAAATATTTCTGTACATCTTCCTCCTGGGAGAGGAGTCACTGTATCTACGGCTGCTCTTAAAGAATAATAATAATAATAAGAAGAAGAAGAAGAAGAAGAAGAAGAAGATGATGATGATAATGATGACTACCAGTTTTACGTGTGCGAGATTTAGATTCATAACGTATCTTTAACAAGTTTTCAGTCATATCACTATGATGTCTGCAGTGTGACAGCTTATTGTGATGTCTAGCACTGGGGCATCATGCCGCAGACATGTACTCTGAGGCCCCACCCAGTCACATTATCCTGACACCCAGTCACATTATCCTGACACCAAGGCGACCAGTCCTAACACTAAAACTCTTTATGCTGAGCGCCAAGAGAGGCAGCTGCTAGTATCATTTGTGTAAGTCTTTTGTATGATTCGTCCGGGGCTCGAACCCGCGATCTTCCGCATCCGAGTCATACACACTAACCACTTAAACATACACACTAACCACTTAAACACACTATCTAAAGTGCAAAGAAGAAAATAATTAGACACTTTTCCACTAGGTTAGCCTATTTTGAAAACCACAAATGGAGTATTTAGTTCTTATGTTTCACTCTGCACAGTGTGTTATGAAATAGAAGAGAAAAATATTAACTTGCAAAATTATATAGTTTTCAACTTTATTACAGCCTGACGTAATTTTAGTTTCTTGTAAACAGTAGCAACTAAATTACAATCTAAACCCAATTTACATTGTTCGTAAATATTTATATAAGAGTCCATATTGACATATTTAGTGAAAAATTATCTTGCTTCACCGTTATGTAATTAAAACGTCATTCGTGCCGAAACCTAAAGGTGTTTATCTACCAGTATACTCCTAGCAAACCACATTGCTGTATTTACTTGCATTTCAGTGTGAGAGGACTAGTAATTTTGATGATTCTCTAAATATACCAAAATAGCCCTCGTCTTGTGATTTTTTATTCTCATTTTTAACCTTACGGTTTCGCATATTGCAAACGGAACAAAATTATTGACACGTTATTGGCACACTTGGAATATTAACGGTAGTTGTTGTTCTTGTTGGCTGCGTTTTGACTATACTTTTAACAATATTACTGGCTATATGAACCGCAGAAATGGAAGCCGTGTTCCTTTCCCAAGAAGAGGTAGACAACCCAGCGTATCCGAATGAATGCTTTGTCCATAGATAATGCATCAACATTATAACGATATAACACTGTCCTCAGGACGTAGAGTAGATAATTTTGATTTTACAACTGGACCTTAATTCCTTCTAAATTGAACTGCTTGCGCTATTCCATCCATTGGGAGGTGCCATTACAATAATAATAATAATAATAATAATAATAATAATAATAATAATACAAAAATGAATGTATGTATGTATGTAATGTATATACACAAGCACGCACGCACGCATGCATGTATGTATGTGCGTATGTATGTATGTATATAAGTATGTATGTATGTATGTATGAGTTGGGGATTTACATACGTAACTGATTGCCATGACCTCCTGAATCTCTACAATTTCTTTATATTGTTATTGAAATAGAAAGTAGAAATTGAAGATGAATGAATGAATGAATCAATGAATGACCGGATGAAGTTGTATGACTGTAGTATTAGCACACCCTCACATTTATTTGTGAGCCTATCGATTTTGAAAACGAAAACCACCAATGAGATAGAAAAATTTGTTTTGTGTTTAACGCCATTCTTCAGCGATTGGGCAGGCTACATATGGCATCCAGTATATCTGGTGGAGAAAGAACCCGGAACAAGCCCGGGAAGAATCACCGACCCCCGGAAGCTTTCTCACATACCCTCTCTGCCCTAAGGATCGAACCACGCAAAACAGTGGTGAGATGTTGATAGCCTGTAAAGATCATTCGGCCAGCTGGATCCACACACAACTGTGGTTTTATTCATTAATTTATAACGTCATGGTGGTAGTAGTAGTAGTGGTAGTGCCAGCAAAAGATGCTTTACTTGCTGCTCTATTAGTAGATATAGTAGTACTAGTACTAGTAGAAGTTGCAGTAGTAGCAGCCGTAGTAATTGTAGCAGTAGTAGTAGCAGCAGCAAAAGTTGATTTGCTTGCTACTCTATCAGTTGATATGGTAGTAGTAGTATAAGTAGTAGTAGTAGCATTAGCAGTAGCAGTAGTAGTAGCACTCTAAGTACCAGTAATTCATTGTAGTAAAAATATTAGTGGTAGTCAAGATGAGGTCGAGTAATGCTATTAGCGGTACAGGGACTGGATAAACTGCTAAATATTTGTAGTAGTAGTCATGAAGTTGTCGAGGGATACTGTTAGGGGTAAAAGGACTGGGCGGACATATATATATATATATATATATATATATATAGAGAGAGAGAGAGAGAGAGAGAGAGAGAGAGAGAGAGAGAGAGTACGAATCACAGGTGCTCCACGCAGCTTAATATTTAGATGAAGGTAAGAGAACTAAAGGAAATATATAAGCGAGTGACAAAGTTACCTCAGATTACCCCCGTGACCCCTTCTGATATAGGACGCTATCATAATATACTATTTTGTAGTATGATGGACAGAACGGTTGGTGGGAGTAATAAGAGGTAATTGGGTCACTAGGTATGATTGTTTTATTGCTTTTAAGTCATTATGCTCGCATCGGGCACCTGTGGTGTTAGTAAGATAGATAGGCGAATGGACTTTGGTTACTATAGTCATACAAAGATACTTGTATACTAGCAATGGACACTAGTACCCGTATATTGGAACATATATATGTGCCAGGTTTAATCTCTCTTTAAGCCAGACTGTATGCCCAGGTAAAACTGCTCAGCGAAATAGACTAGTCGAAATTAAAGTCATTTGAATTCTCTTGAATAGTTATTGCACTATTTTTGTCTGTGCGTGCACTATTGAACTTGTGAACAAGTACATTCATTGCAGAGAATACAGTGTGGTTAACTTTGCAAACTTGCATTTTAAGGGATTTATAGATATTCTGTAAGTATCAGTCTAATGTTTTCTTTTATGAAACTACATGTCTTTGGTACAGCACCGCAAAAGTTAATTTCATATCAACTATGTTCACCTTTGCGTAAACTCCTACTGAATCAATATATGCAATTGGAATAACGTTGTACTGGAATAACGTTGTACTGGAATAACGTTGTACTGGATGTGTAGAGTCGTAGGTTTACTCATGTCGAGGTCATTTAGGTTCGAAAGTTCTGCAGTAACGATACGCCGGTAATTGAATGCAAAGTTTTAAAGATTTTCAGACCTAGGTTACTGTCTGCGTAGGGAGTTGTACAATGACAACAGCGGATGTTCAAATATTAAATAACAGTTAACTCAAATATGTGTGACTGTGGTCATTAAGGTTAGAGGTAGATTCTTTAACAGCAATCATTCGCAGTATTTACATCCATTACTAACCTCCCAGTCCATAGTATTTACACCCACATCACATTATTATCGCCTACCACTAATCACCATCTTTATTATTTACACCAATAAACTCCAAGTCTGTAGTATTTATACTCACCACTAACTCAGCATCTACAGTACGTAATCCCACAATTAACTCCACAGCTGCAGTATTTTACAACAACGAGCATATCCCCAAGCACACAGTGCCTCATCCAGCAATTACCACAACGAGCAAATCCCCAGACACGGTGCTTCAATCAGTATTTACAACAACGAGCAAATACCCATGCACACAATACTTCATCCAGTATTTACAACAACAAGCAAAGCCCCAGACAGTTCTTCATCGAGTATTTACAACAACGAGCAAATCCCCATACACACAGTGCTTCATCCAGTATTTACAACAACGAGCAAATCCCCATACACACAGTGCTTCATCCAGTATTTACAACAACGAGCAAATCCCCAGACACACAGTGCTTCATCCAGTATTTACAACAACGAGCAAATCCCATACACACAGTGCTTCATCCAATTGTTTAGATAAGTATCTGCTCTAGTATGATACAAGACCAGTAAGGCGACAAGATACATCTAATATGATACAAGACCAGTAAGGCGATAAGATACCTCCAATATGATACAATGCCAGTAACAGACAAGATACTTCAAATGCGATACAAGACCAGCAACAGACGACAAGATGCCTCTGATATGATAAGGCACATTTAATATGACACAAGACCAGTAAGACGACAAGATACCTCTAATATGATACAAGACCAGTAATACGACAAGATACCTCTAATATGATACAAGACCAGTAGTACGACAGAATACATATAATACGATACAAGACCAGTAAGAAGACAAGATACCTCCAATATGATACAAGAGCAGTAAGGCGACAAGATATCTCTAATATAATACAAGACTAGTAACAGACAAGATACCTCTAATATGATACAAGACCAGTAACAGACGAAAAGATGCCTCTAATATGATAAGGAACATCTGGTATGATACAAGACCAGTAAGACGACAAGGCACAATATGCGAAACCATAACGTTAAAAATGAGAATAAAAAAAACGCAAGATGAGGGTTATTTTAGTATATTTAGAGAATCATCAAAATTACTAGACCTCTCCCACTGAAATGCAAGTAAATACAGCAATGTGGTTTGCTAGGAGTATGCTGGTAGATAAACACCTTTAGGTTTCAGCACGAATGACGTTTTAATTACATAACGGTGAAGCAAGACAATTTTTCACTAAATATGTCAATATGGACTCTTATATAAAAATTTACGAACAATGTAAATTGGGTTTGTATGTGTGTGTGTGTGTGTGTGTGTATGTGTGTGTGTGTGTGTGTGTGTGTGTGTGTCTTTATATGTTACTATTTCCAAAACGATTATACTTAGGATTTCTCTGGTGACAGACGATTTAATTGTCTTTATCTGTAGAAGGATGGGACCTGGGATATTTTAAAGATGCTTGTATCAACATATTTGTTGTACATGTTTGATAGGACGATTCATCGGCATGTATTCTGCATTTTCACACACACACCCATTTACTGCTTGGGCTTCATCTAGGCTAGGACTTTGGGTAGATTAAATGAATATAATCGTTATCTGTCCGGGCTTGCAACTTGTATGTCCAGGCACCAGCTAGATCGACATAGGTAACGTTAAAGCGACGATAACCCAGACAGTACCTTTATCCTCTTTATCTGCCCGAGTTTGTACATCGTACTTCTTAGTGCCGTCTACCTCGATACAATAGACGATAAACTCATGATAGCCCCTAAAGTTGATATCTTAAGTACATCGATATCGTTTCCTTGCCCTTCACTATGTGGACTTCCACGTGTTCACTGTGTGATTTGTTCATGCGGCGGCTGAGAGAGAAGATACCTTCTTCAAATACTTTATCATCACACTACACGACACTTTCTCACTTGTCTGCCCTGTTGTTTCTTTTGTTGTTGTTGTTGTTGTTTTTTTTTTATTTTATTTTATTCATATGTACCCGTTCTCACTTGTCCTCCCTGTGTATTTATTTGTATTTATATGTACCCGTTATTTCTTTTCTACCCCGTGTATTTTATTGTATTTATGTGTACGGTAATATTACGTTGTACAAATAATTATTAGAGTACCTATTCTATTTAGTCTGACCTGTTTGTTTTATTTATTCTATATCTACAGTATAATACGTTGTACAGTCTGCTCTATTTATTTTATTTATTTAATATCTACAGTTACTGTATAATACGTTGTACACTCTGCCATCTTTGTTTTTATATTATATCTACAGTTACTGTATAATACGTTGTACAAATAATTAAAATGGAGAGAAATTCGCGACAGCTTAAAGGATAGAGCGTCTGATTCGTAATTCAATATTCGTGGGTTCGTTGCCTGCCCATGTCAGTTCGGCTCGGCTGCCTCTGTTTATCATGGGGAAAGGCACACAGCTCCTATTTCATCGCCATGATAAAGACATAATGTGTTAAAGAGTCGTTCCAAGCAAATCACTGAGAAAGGCACTTAGCTCCTCTTTCCACGACATGATGAAAACAAAAAATGTGTTAAAAACAAAAATTAAGAAAAAATACAAACAATAAAAAACCCATAAAGAAATCAAAACACGAGGAATTCATTATTGCTATCAGGATCTAAATATTCATTAGTCATATAATACTAAAGTAGCAAATAGTCAATAATAGTTACACAGTATTAAAGTAGCCAATAGTCAATAATAGTTACACAATACTAAAGTAGCCAATAGTCAATTAATAGTTACACAATACTAATGCAGCAAACAATCAATAGTAGTTACACAATACTAAAGTAATAGTTACGCGATACTAAAGTAGCAAAAAGTCAATAATAGTTACACAATGCTATAATAGCAAATATTCAATAATAGTTACACAATGCTCAAGTAGCAAATATTCAATAATAGTTACACAATACTATAGTGGCAACGACTCAATAATAGTGACACAATACTAGAGTAGCAAATAGTCAAAAATAATAAATCATAATTAAACAATACTACAGTAGCATATGTTCAATACTAGTTATACAACGCTAAAGCAACATATAGTCAGTAATATTTATACAACACTAAAGTAACGGATAGTTAATACTTATTATAAACGGTAAAGTAATAAATAGTCAATAATAGCTATACAACACTAAAGTAACAAATAGTCAGTAATCGTTATACAACACTAAAGTAACAAATAGTCAGTAGTAGTTATACAAAACTAATGTAACAAATAGTCATTAATAGTTATACAACACTAAAGTAACAAATAGTCAGTAATAGTGATACAACACTAATGAAACAAATAGTCATTAATAGTTATACAACACTAAAGTAACAAATAGTCAGTAATTGTTACACAACACTAATGTAGCAAATAATTATTAATAGCTATACAACAATAAAGTAACAAGTAGTTATTGATAGTTATACAACACTGAAGTAACAAGTAGTAATAGTTATACAACACTAAAGTAACAAATAGTAATAGTTGTGCAACACTGAAGTAACAAGTAGTCAGTAATAGTTATACAACACTAAAGTAACAAATAGTCAGTAATAGTTACACAACACAAAAGTAACAGATAGTCAGTAATAGTTCCTGAATTTTGCAATATACTGGCAGAATTTAAACCAGGGTCGTTAAGTGTATATATTTCAAGGGTTGACTTGATTATATGCACCACAATCTGATCAAAATCAGATTTCCACTGTTATACATGATGATCTGACAGCGACCGCTTAGGGTCTCTGTTCTGGAAACCTATGCTATTGCCATAATCGCTATTTGTATCAACCAATCAAATGAAGTTTTATATCTTCGTGTTTCGAAACTGAGCAGTGTGGATAAAGAGAATGAATGTGTACCGAACGATTTGATTCACTCGCAGATTTTTGAAAGCTGCTTTTCCATTGGCTAATTCAAATGTCACAAGAACATGACCGTTAAACGGTCGTCGACAGATCCTTACATAGGACAGCGGAGATCTGATTTCAATCAGAGTGACATGCACCCTACCCTCCACTCCAAGTCCTACAATCTCAACTCTCTACACAGAATCTATCCAGTTTTATCAAGGATAACCGATTTAGACAAGGATCCCACTTAACATGCATCAGTTTACATGGCGGAATCAATTTCTATAAGCCATGTAAATATAATTAGGGTAGTGGAATTAATGAAACCATTGTAAGGACTCCATCTGAGTAGAATTAGGAGAGCGGAATTCATGAAAATATCGTAAGGACTCCGAAAGTTCTTAAAACCGTAAACATTGTAAAAACTCAGAAATCTGATCCTTGGTAAGGAGTCAAAAAGTTGATAAAACCATATCCGTTGAAACAACTTTAAAAGTCCTTAAAACCATATTCCTTGTAAGGACTGAGACAGTTATTAAAACCTTATTTATTGTAAGGACCCAGAACATTGTTGAAACCATATCCCTATCAGTATAGGATACATCAAAGATGACCTAGTTGAGCTACGTGGGTCACCGAGATCTACATAAGTGATTTATTCCCGAGCGCGAGTTTTCATTTCGCGTGCGTTACTTTTTTATTAAAAGTATTCAGTCAATCACACAATCACATCGAATCAACAGAAGTTGTGTAGATTGTATCCAAACACACAACACGTATAGGACACACGGTACTAATGATATGGAAATATGGGCTCCAGCGTGGAAATGGGTGTACATAAAATAGAGTATATACTGGTTTGGCTGGCCAGGATTGGTTAATAATGTATGTTATTTTTTAGGAAAAACAATCTTTTGAGATCTTATCCTAGTTGTAAGTGAAAAAAAGAGAGACATTGTTTTATTGATGGAATTTCAGTCCTTTAAGAGTCTTCAACTTGAAACACTTACTATAATTAGCACCTGACTCTTTGATGCGGAATTGAAAGCACATGTTTCACACACATGCAGGTCCAGATAATGCCGCGGCTCATATCCTTATCTATACACAGAAGTTGACATCCAGGTTTCATCTATACTGATAAATATAGGTTTGATAATGAGCACTCAAAAATTTTAAGTTATTGAATTTTTAAGATCATGGTGTTTGCATTGGTTTACTACGGGAACTGAATTAGTACCGTGAGTCTTATAGTGTTGCATGAACACACGGCGTTAACACGAATTTCCATATAGATAACACCTTCATGATGGCCAAGTATGGGCCCTTCTTGCACCAGATTTTGAACTATACAAGCATGGAGACGATAACACGAATCCGGTTAAAGATGCGCACCCGTGTGATTTGTCATATGACCTACCCAGACATCGAAATAGACATAACACATTCAGTTAACAAAATCAGATAGATACGAACGCGCCGGCACACGTAACCCGATACTTGAGACTCTCTCGTCATTCGTCTTGCCAGTGTTTTCAACTAAAGACTCCCACATTTCCTTTAATTGCTGACCTGCTTTGCTGATAAGGTAAGATTTTAAAACGTTGTCAATTACCTTTTCTGTAAATAAGCAAACAAATTGTCTTCATAATTTACAAAATTTATATCTATGAAAGCAATACACTAAATATGTAGTTTGAAAATGCGAATACAATAAGGCGGAATCGTGTGGGTAAGTGTGAATGCAATAAGGCAGAGTCGTGTGGAGAAGTGTGAATACAGTAAGGCAGAGTCGTGTGGGGAAGTGTGAATACGACAAGGCAGAGTCGTATGGGTAAGTGTGAATACAAAAGGCGGAGTTGTGTGGGGAATTGTAAATACAATAAAGGCGGGGTCGTGTAGGTACGTGCGAATGCAATAAAACAGTCTTGTGGGTAAGTGTGAATACAGTAAGGCAGAGTTGTGTTGGGTACATGTGAATACAATAAGGCGAAGTCGTATGGGTAAGTGTGAATACAATAAGGGGGAGTCGTGTGGGTAAATGTAAATACAATAGCGCGGAGTCGTGCCGGTTAATGGAAATTGCGATAGGGCGGAGTCGTATGGGTAAATGTAAATACAATATGAGGGACTCATGTAAGTAAGTGTGAATACAATAGGACTGAGTCATGTGCGAAATACAGCCAGGCAGAGTTGTGTGGGGTAAGTGTGAATACAAGGCAGAGTTGTGTTGGTTAAGTGTGAATACAGTAAGGCAGAGTTGTACAGGATAAGTGTGAATACATTTAGGCAGAGTCGTTCGGTAAGCGGGAACACAATATGACAGAGTTGTGTTGGGTAAGTGTGAATACAACCAGGCAGAATTGACTGCGGTAAATGGGAATACAATAAGCCGTAGTTGAGTGGGGTAAGTTGTATTACAGCATAGTCGTAGAGACTGACTTCTCTGGTACAGCAGTACTCGTCTATCTTCCCCGCTTCTTGACCCTTTTGAAAAATAGCTCTTGTATTTTTATCAAGGTACGACCTAGAGTTTTATTTCACATCATCTTCATTAATAGGACGACAGGTTTCAATTACGATGATGATGAACAGGATACCGAAGTTACTGACCAATGCATCCTCTCAGCATTTATTTGCTGTCGTTACCCATCCAACAAGGCCACCCCATGACCATACCTCTAAAACATTAATCAAACTCCAGGACCGTTTCTTTGACACTGAATTCAAAATTCTACTCTAATGTTACAATGGCAAACATCCATACACATCTATTCAGTAGCGCAGTTGCATGAATACATTCATGCACGCCCATTCAGCAATGTAATTACACAAATATATTCGTATACACCTTTTTATTAGGGTAAATGCATGCATACACGCCCATTCAGCTCTGCAATTACATCCACGCATGCGTGCAAACCCGTTCAGTAGTTTAGTTACATTCTGATTCTCTTTCTTCTTGTTTGCTGAATTTTCCTATTATGGATAAGACTAATTCATTTCTCACAGCACGTGTTACAGTTAAAGACAGGTTGTTGTTTAATACATGTGACTTTTAAGGCAGGTTTAATAGTCAATCCAATTCTTTGGATATTGGCAGGATATCCGTGTACATATAAGACGGGTTTTTAACAGGCAATCCAAATCTGTGGACATTGGCAGGATATCCGTGTACACATAAGACGGCATAATGGGTTTCCTTACAGTGATAACAATTGCACGATCTAATTAAATTATTTCAGGAAAGAAAAGATTTGTTTAATGGATTTTTATCTTTTGGTGCTAAGTTGATTATTTCCATTTGATTTTGAAATACAATAGAGACAGTGTACCCGATTCATGACATCCGTCTCTCCGTCTTTGACAATTGTTGTATAGAATCAGTTTTAAACTGTCATTATTTTTAAATTGACAATTTTGTTTTGTTTAATATTCAATATGAGGCTGAAATATTTCTGTACATCTTCCTCCTGGGAGAGGAGTCACTGTATCTACGGCTGCTCTTAAATAATAATAATAATAATAATAATAATAATAATAATAATAATGATAATAATAATAATAATAATAATAAGAAGAAGAAGAAGAAGAAGATGATGATGATGATGATAATGATGACTACCAGTTTTACGTGTGCGAGATTTAGATTCATAACGTATCTTTAACAAGTTTTCAGTCATATCACTATGATGTCTGCAGTGTGACAGCTTATTGTGATGTCTAGCACTGGGGCATCATGCCGCAGACATGTACTCTGAGGCCCCACCCAGTCACATTATCCTGACACCCAGTCACATTATCCTGACACCAAGGCGACCAGTCCTAACACTAAAACTCTTTATGCTGAGCGCCAAGAGAGGCAGCTGCTAGTATCATTTGTGTAAGTCTTTTGTATGATTCGTCCGGGGCTCGAACCCGCGATCTTCCGCATCCGAGTCATACACACTAACCACTTAAACATACACACTAACCACTTAAACACACTATCTAAAGTGCAAAGAAGAAAATAATTAGACACTTTTCCACTAGGTTAGCCTATTTTGAAAACCACAAATGGAGTATTTAGTTCTTATGTTTCACTCTGCACAGTGTGTTATGAAATAGAAGAGAAAAATATTAACTTGCAAAATTATATAGTTTTCAACTTTATTACAGCCTGACGTAATTTTAGTTTCTTGTAAACAGTAGCAACTAAATTACAATCTAAACCCAATTTACATTGTTCGTAAATATTTATATAAGAGTCCATATTGACATATTTAGTGAAAAATTGTCTTGCTTCACCGTTATGTAATTAAAACGTCATTCGTGCCGAAACCTAAAGGTGTTTATCTACCAGTATACTCCTAGCAAACCACATTGCTGTATTTACTTGCATTTCAGTGTGAGAGGACTAGTAATTTTGATGATTCTCTAAATATACCAAAATAGCCCTCGTCTTGTGATTTTTTATTCTCATTTTTAACCTTACGGTTTCGCATATTGCAAACGGAACAAAATTATTGACACGTTATTGGCACACTTGGAATATTAACGGTAGTTGTTGTTCTTGTTGGCTGCGTTTTGACTATACTTTTAACAATATTACTGGCTATATGAGCCGCAGAAATGGAAGCCGTGTTCCCTTCCCAAGAAGAGGTAGACAACCCAGCGTATCCGAATGAATGCTTTGTCCATAGATAATGCATCAACATTATAACGATATAACACTGTCCTCAGGACGTAGAGTAGATAATTTTGATTTTACAACTGGACCTTAATTCCTTCTAAATTGAACTGCTTGCGCTATTCCATCCATTGGGAGGTGCCATTACAATAATAATAATAATAATAATAATAATAATAATAATAATAATACAAAAATGAATGTATGTATGTATGTAATGTATATACACAAGCACGCACGCACGCATGCATGTATGTATGTGCGTATGTATGTATATAAGTATATATGTATGTATGTATGTATGTATGTATGTATGTATGTATGAGTTGGGGATTTACATACGTAACTGATTGCCATGACCTCCTGAATCTCTACAATTTCTTTATATTGTTATTGAAATAGAAAGTAGAAATTGAAGATGAATGAATGAATGAATCAATGAATGACCGGATGAAGTTGTATGACTGTAGTATTAGCACACCCTCACATTTATTTGTGAGCCTATCGATTTTGAAAACGAAAACCACCAATGAGATAGAAAAATTTGTTTTGTGTTTAACGCCATTCTTCAGCGATTGGGCAGGCTACATATGGCATCCAGTATATCTGGTGGAGAAAGAACCCGGAACAAGCCCGGGAAGAATCACCGACCCCCGGAAGCTTTCTCACATACCCTCTCTGCCCTAAGGATCGAACCACGCAAAACAGTGGTGAGATGTTGATAGCCTGTAAAGATCATTCGGCCAGCTGGATCCACACACAACTGTGGTTTTATTCATTAATTTATAACGTCATAGTGGTAGTAGTAGTAGTGGTAGTGCCAGCAAAAGATGCTTTACTTGCTGCTCTATTAGTAGATATAGTAGTACTAGTACTAGTAGAAGTTGCAGTAGTAGCAGCCGTAGTAATTGTAGCAGTAGTAGTAGCAGCAGCAAAAGTTGATTTGCTTGCTACTCTATCAGTTGATATGGTAGTAGTAGTATAAGTAGTAGTAGTAGCATTAGCAGTAGCAGTAGTAGTAGCACTCTAAGTACCAGTAATTCATTGTAGTAAAAATATTAGTGGTAGTCAAGATGAGGTCGAGTAATGCTATTAGCGGTACAGGGACTGGATAAACTGCTAAATATTTGTAGTAGTAGTCATGAAGTTGTCGAGGGATACTGTTAGGGGTAAAAGGACTGGGCGGACATATATATATATATATATATATATATATATAGAGAGAGAGAGAGAGAGAGAGAGAGAGAGAGAGAGAGAGAGAGTACGAATCACAGGTGCTCCACGCAGCTTAATATTTAGATGAAGGTAAGAGAACTAAAGGAAATATATAAGCGAGTGACAAAGTTACCTCAGATTACCCCCGTGACCCCTTCTGATATAGGACGCTATCATAATATACTATTTTGTAGTATGATGGACAGAACGGTTGGTGGGAGTAATAAGAGGTAATTGGGTCACTAGGTATGATTGTTTTATTGCTTTTAAGTCATTATGCTCGCATCGGGCACCTGTGGTGTTAGTAAGATAGATAGGCGAATGGACTTTGGTTACTATAGTCATACAAAGATACTTGTATACTAGCAATGGACACTAGTACCCGTATATTGGAACATATATATGTGCCAGGTTTAATCTCTCTTTAAGCCAGACTGTATGCCCAGGTAAAACTGCTCAGCGAAATAGACTAGTCGAAATTAAAGTCATTTGAATTCTCTTGAATAGTTATTGCACTATTTTTGTCTGTGCGTGCACTATTGAACTTGTGAACAAGCACATTCATTGCAGAGAATACAGTCTGGTTAACTTTGCAAACTTGCATTTTAAGGGATTTATAGATATTCTGTAAGTATCAGTCTAATGTTTTCTTTTATGAAACTACATGTCTTTGGTACAGCACCGCAAAAGTTAATTTCATATCAACTATGTTCACCTTTGCGTAAACTCCTACTGAATCAATATATGCAATTGGAATAACGTTGTACTGGAATAACGTTGTACTGGATGTGTAGAGTCGTAGGTTTACTCATGTCGAGGTCATTTAGGTTCGAAAGTTCTGCAGTAACGATACGCCGGTAATTGAATGCAAAGTTTTAAAGATTTTCAGACCTAGGTTACTGTCTGCGTAGGGAGTTGTACAATGACAACAGCGGATGTTCAAATATTAAATAACAGTTAACTCAAATATGTGTGACTGTGGTCATTAAGGTTAGAGGTAGATTCTTTAACAGCAATCATTCGCAGTATTTACATCCATTACTAACCTCCCAGTCCATAGTATTTACACCCACATCACATTATTATCGCCTACCACTAATCACCATCTTTATTATTTACACCAATAAACTCCAAGTCTGTAGTATTTATACTCACCACTAACTCAGCATCTACAGTACGTAATCCCACAATTAACTCCACAGCTGCAGTATTTTACAACAACGAGCATATCCCCAAGCACACAGTGCCTCATCCAGCAATTACCACAACGAGCAAATCCCCAGACACGGTGCTTCAATCAGTATTTACAACAACGAGCAAATACCCATGCACACAATACTTCATCCAGTATTTACAACAACAAGCAAAGCCCCAGACAGTTCTTCATCGAGTATTTACAACAACGAGCAAATCCCCATACACACAGTGCTTCATCCAGTATTTACAACAACGAGCAAATCCCCATACACACAGTGCTTCATCCAGTATTTACAACAACGAGCAAATCCCCAGACACACAGTGCTTCATCCAGAATTTACAACAACGAGCAAATCCCCAGACACACAGTGCTTCATCCAATTGTTTAGATAAGTATCTGCTCTAGTATGATACAAGACCAGTAAGGCGACAAGATACATCTAATATGATACAAGACCAGTAAGGCGATAAGATACCTCCAATATGATACAATGCCAGTAACAGACAAGATACTTCAAATGCGATACAAGACCAGCAACAGACGACAAGATGCCTCTGATATGATAAGGCACATTTAATATGACACAAGACCAGTAAGACGACAAGATACCTCTAATATGATACAAGACCAGTAATACGACAAGATACCTCTAATATGATACAAGACCAGTAGTACGACAGAATACATATAATACGATACAAGACCAGTAAGAAGACAAGATACCTCCAATATGATACAAGAGCAGTAAGGCGACAAGATATCTCTAATATAATACAAGACTAGTAACAGACAAGATACCTCTAATATGATACAAGACCAGTAACAGACGAAAAGATGCCTCTAATATGATAAGGAACATCTGGTATGATACAAGACCAGTAAGACGACAAGGCACAATATGCGAAACCATAACGTTAAAAATGAGAATAAAAAAAACGCAAGATGAGGGTTATTTTAGTATATTTAGAGAATCATCAAAATTACTAGACCTCTCCCACTGAAATGCAAGTAAATACAGCAATGTGGTTTGCTAGGAGTATGCTGGTAGATAAACACCTTTAGGTTTCAGCACGAATGACGTTTTAATTACATAACGGTGAAGCAAGACAATTTTTCACTAAATATGTCAATATGGACTCTTATATAAAAATTTACGAACAATGTAAATTGGGTTTGTATGTGTGTGTGTGTGTGTGTGTGTATGTGTGTGTGTGTGTGTGTGTGTGTGTCTTTATATGTTACTATTTCCAAAACGATTATACTTAGGATTTCTCTGGTGACAGACGATTTAATTGTCTTTATCTGTAGAAGGATGGGACCTGGGATATTTTAAAGATGCTTGTATCAACATATTTGTTGTACATGTTTGATAGGACGATTCATCGGCATGTATTCTGCATTTTCACACACACACCCATTTACTGCTTGGGCTTCATCTAGGCTAGGACTTTGGGTAGATTAAATGAATATAATCGTTATCTGTCCGGGCTTGCAACTTGTATGTCCAGGCACCAGCTAGATCGACATAGGTAACGTTAAAGCGACGATAACCCAGACAGTACCTTTATCCTCTTTATCTGCCCGAGTTTGTACATCGTACTTCTTAGTGCCGTCTACCTCGATACAATAGACGATAAACTCATGATAGCCCCTAAAGTTGATATCTTAAGTACATCGATATCGTCTCCTTGCCCTTCACTATGTGGACTTCCACGTGTTCACTGTGTGATTTGTTCATGCGGCGGCTGAGAGAGAAGATACCTTCTTCAAATACTTTATCATCACACTACACGACACTTTCTCACTTGTCTGCCCTGTTGTTTCTTTTTTTGTTGTTGTTGTTGTTGTTTTTTTTTTTTTTATTTTATTCATATGTACCCGTTCTCACTTGTCCTCCCTGTGTATTTATTTGTATTTATATGTACCCGTTATTTCTTTTCTACCCCGTGTATTTTATTGTATTTATGTGTACGGTAATATTACGTTGTACAAATAATTATTAGAGTACCTATTCTATTTAGTCTGACCTGTTTGTTTTATTTATTCTATATCTACAGTATAATACGTTGTACAGTCTGCTCTATTTATTTTATTTATTTAATATCTACAGTTACTGTATAATACGTTGTACACTCTGCCATCTTTGTTTTTATATTATATCTACAGTTACTGTATAATACGTTGTACAAATAATTAAAATGGAGAGAAATTCGCGACAGCTTAAAGGATAGAGCGTCTGATTCGTAATTCAATATTCGTGGGTTCGTTGCCTGCCCATGTCAGTTCGGCTCGGCTGCCTCTGTTTATCATGGGGAAAGGCACACAGCTCCTATTTCATCGCCATGATAAAGACATAATGTGTTAAAGAGTCGTTTCAAGCAAATCACTGAGAAAGGCACTTAGCTCCTCTTTCCACGACATGATGAAAACAAAAAATGTGTTAAAAACAAAAATTAAGAAAAAATACAAACAATAAAAAACCTATAAAGAAATCAAAACACGAGGAATTCATTATTGCTATCAGGATCTAAATATTCATTAGTCATATAATACTAAAGTAGCAAATAGTCAATAATAGTTACACAGTATTAAAGTAGCCAATAGTCAATAATAGTTACACAATACTAAAGTAGCCAATAGTCAATTAATAGTTACACAATACTAATGCAGCAAACAATCAATAGTAGTTACACAATACTGAAGTAATAGTTACGCGATACTAAAGTAGCAAAAAGTCAATAATAGTTACACAATGCTATAATAGCAAATATTCAATAATAGTTACACAATGCTCAAGTAGCAAATATTCAATAATAGTTACACAATACTATAGTGGCAACGACTCAATAATAGTGACACAATACTAGAGTAGCAAATAGTCAAAAATAATAAATCATAATTAAACAATACTACAGTAGCATATGTTCAATACTAGTTATACAACGCTAAAGCAACATATAGTCAGTAATATTTATACAACACTAAAGTAACGGATAGTTAATACTTATTATAAACGGTAAAGTAATAAATAGTCAATAATAGCTATACAACACTAAAGTAACAAATAGTCAGTAATCGTTATACAACACTAAAGTAACAAATAGTCAGTAGTAGTTATACAAAACTAATGTAACAAATAGTCATTAATAGTTATACAACACTAAAGTAACAAATAGTCAGTAATAGTGATACAACACTAATGAAACAAATAGTCATTAATAGTTATACAACACTAAAGTAACAAATAGTCAGTAATAGTTACACAACACAAAAGTAACAGATAGTCAGTAATAGTTCCTGAATTTTGCAATATACTGGCAGAATTTAAACCAGGGTCGTTAAGTGTATATATTTCAAGGGTTGACTTGATTATATGCACCACAATCTGATCAAAATCAGATTTCCACTGTTATACATGATGATCTGACAGCGACCGCTTAGGGTCTCTGTTCTGGAAACCTATGCTATTGCCATAATCGCTATTTGTATCAACCAATCAAATGAAGTTTTATATCTTCGTGTTTCGAAACTGAGCAGTGTGGATGAAGAGAATGAATGTGTACCGAACGATTTGATTCACTCGCAGATTTTTGAAAGCTGCTTTTCCATTGGCTAATTCAAATGTCACAAGAACATGACCGTTAAACGGTCGTCGACAGATCCTTACATAGGACAGCGGAGATCTGATTTTAATCAGAGTGACATGTACCCTACCCTCCACTCCAAGTCCTACAATCTCAACTCTCTACACAGAACCTATCCAGTGTTATCAAGGATAACCGATTTAGACAAGGATCCCACTTAACATGCATCAGTTTACATGGCGGAATCAATTTCTATAAGCCATGTAAATATACTTAGGGCAGTGGAATTAATGAAACCATTGTAAGGACTCCATCTGAGTAGAATTAGGAGAGCGGAATTCATGAAAATATCGTAAGGACTCCGAAAGTTCTTAAAACCGTAACCATTGTAAAAACTCATAAATCTGATCCTTGGTAAGGAGTCAAAAAGTTGATAAAACCATATCCGTTGAAATGACTTTAAAAGTCCTTAAAACCATATTCCTTGTAAGGACTGAGACAGTTATTAAAACCTTATTTATTGTAAGGACCCAGAACATTGTTGAAACCATATCCCTATCAGTATAGGATCCATCAAAGATGACCTAGTTGAGCTACGTGGGTCACCGAGATCTACATAAGTGATTTATTCCCGAGCGCGAGTTTTCATTTCGCGTGCGTTACTTTTTTATTAAAAGTATTCAGTCAATCACACAATCACATCGAATCAACAGAAGTTGTGTAGATTGTATCCAAACACACAACACGTATAGGACACACGGTACTAATGATATGGAAATATGGGCTCCAGCGTGGAAATGGGTGTACATAAAATAGAGTATATACTGGTTTGGCTGGCCAGGATTGGTTAATAATGTATGTTATTTTTTAGGAAAAACAATCTTTTGAGATCTTATCCTAGTTGTAAGTGAAAAAAAGAGAGACATTGTTTTATTGATGGAATTTCAGTCCTTTAAGAGTCTTCAACTTGAAACACTTACTATAATTAGCACCTGACTCTTTGATGCGGAATTGAAAGCACATGTTTCACACACATGCAGGTCCAGATAATGCCGCGGCTCATATCCTTATCTATACACAGAAGTTGACATCCAGGTTTCATCTATACTGATAAATATAGGTTTGATAATGAGCACTCAAAAATTTTAAGTTATTGAATTTTTAAGATCATGGTGTTTGCATAGGTTTACTATGGGAACTGAATTAGTACCGTGAGTCTTATAGTGTTGCATGAACACACGGCGTTAACACGAATTTCCATATAGATAACACCTTCATGATGGCCAAGTATGGGCCCTTCTTGCACCAGATTTTGAGCTATACAAGCATGGAGACGATAACACGAATCCGGTTAAAGATGCGCACCCGTGTGATTTGTCATATGACCTACCCAGTCATCGAAATAGACATAACACATTTAGTTAACAAAATCAGATAGATACGAACGCGCCGGCACACGTAACCCGATACTTGCGACTCTCTCGTCATTCGTCTTGCCAGTGTTTTCAACTAAAGACTCCCACATTTCCTTCAATTGCTGACCTGCTTTGCTGGTAAGGTAAGATTTTAAAACGTTGTCAATTACCTTTTCTGTAAATAAGCAAACAAATTGTCTTCATAATTTACAAAATTTATATCTATGAAAGCAATACACTAAATATGTAGTTTGAAAATGCGAATACAATAAGGCGGAATCGTGTGGGTAAGTGTGAATGCAGTAAGGCAGAGTCGTGTGGAGAAGTGTGAATACAGTAAGGCAGAGTCGTGTGGGGAAGTGTGAATACGACAAGGCAGAGTCGTATGGGTAAGTGTGAATACAAAAGGCGGAGTTGTGTGGGGAATTGTAAATACAATAAAGGCGGGGTCGTGTAGGTACGTGCGAATGCAATAAAACAGTCTTGTGGGTAAGTGTGAATACAGTAAGGCAGAGTTGTGTTGGGTACGTGTGAATACAATAAGGCGAAGTCGTATGGGTAAGTGTGAATACAATAAGGGGGAGTCGTGTGGGTAAATGTAAATACAATAGCGCGGAGTCGTGCCGGTTAATGGAAATTGCGATAGGGCGGAGTCGTATGGGTAAATGTAAATACAATATGATGGACTCATGTAAGTAAGTGTGAATACAATAGGACTGAGTCATGTGCGAAATACAGCCAGGCAGAGTTGTGTGGGGTAAGTGTGAATACAAGGCAGAGTTGTGTTGGTTAAGTGTGAATACAGTAAGGCAGAGTTGTACAGGATAAGTGTGAATACATTTAGGCAGAGTCGTTCGGTAAGCGGGAATACAATATGACAGAGTTGTGTTGGGTAAGTGTGAATACAACCAGGCAGAATTGACTGCGGTAAATGGGAATACAATAAGCCGTAGTTGAGTGGGGTAAGTTGTATTACAGCATAGTCGTAGAGACTGACTTCTCTGGTACAGCAGTACTCGTCTATCTTCCCCGCTTCTTGACCCTTTTGAAAAATAGCTCTTGTATTTTTATCAAGGTACGACCTAGAGTTTTATTTCACATCATCTTCATTAATAGGACGACAGGTTTCAATTACGATGATGATGAACAGGATACCGAAGTTACTGACCAATGCATCCTCTCAGCATTTATTTGCTGTCGTTACCCATCCAACAAGGCCACCCCATGACCATACCTCTAAAACATTAATCAAACTCCAGGACCGTTTCTTTGACACTGAATTCAAAATTCTACTCTAATGTTACAATGGCAAACATCCATACACATCTATTCAGTAGCGCAGTTGCATGAATACATTCATGCACGCCCATTCAGCAATGTAATTACACAAATATATTCGTATACACCTTTTTATTAGGGTAAATGCATTCATACACGCCCATTCAGCTCTGCAATTACATCCACGCATGCGTGCAAACCCGTTCAGTAGTTTAGTTACATTCTGATTCTCTTTCTTCTTGTTTGCTGAATTTTCCTATTATGGATAAGACTAATTCATTTCTCACAGCACGTGTTACAGTTAAAGACAGGTTGTTGTTTAATACATGTGACTTTTAAGGCAGGTTTAATAGTCAATCCAATTCTTTGGATATTGGCAGGATATCCGTGTACATATAAGACGGGTTTTTAACAGGCAATCCAAATCTGTGGACATTGGCAGGATATCCGTGTACACATAAGACGGCATAATGGGTTTCCTTACAGTGATAACAATTGCACGATCTAATTAAATTATTTCAGGAAAGAAAAGATTTGTTTAATGGATTTTTATCTTTTGGTGCTAAGTTGATTATTTCCATTTGATTTTGAAATATAATAGAGACAGTGTACCCGATTCATGACATCCGTCTCTCCGTCTTTGACAATTGTTGTATAGAATCAGTTTTAAACTGTCATTATTTTTAAATTGACAATTTTGTTTTGTTTAATATTCAATATGAGGCTGAAATATTTCTGTACATCTTCCTCCTTGGATAGGAGTCACTGTATCTACGGCTGCTCTTAAATAATAATAATAATAATAATAATAATAATAAGAAGAAGAAGAAGAAGAAGAAGAAGATGATGATGATGATAATGATGACTACCAGTTTTACGTGTGCGAGATTTAGATTCATAACGTATCTTTAACAAGTTTTCAGTCATATCACTATGATGTCTGCAGTGTGACAGCTTATTGTGATGTCTAACACTTGGGCATCATGTCGCAGACATGTACTCTGAGGCCCCACCCAGTCACATTATCCTGACACCCAGTCACATTATCCTGACACCAAGCCGACCAGTCCTAACACTAAAACTCTTTATGCTGAGCGCCAAGAGAGGCAGCTGCTAGCATCATTTGTATAAGCCTTTTGTATGATTCGTCCGGGGCTCGAACCCGCGATCTTCCGCGTCCGAGTCATACACACTAACCACTTAAACATACACACTAACCACTTAAACACACTATCTAAAGTGCAAAGAAGAAAATAATTAGACACTTTTCCACTAGGTTCGCCTATTTTGAAAACCACAAATGAAGTATTTAGTTCTTATGTTTCACTCTGCACAGTGTGTTATGAAATAGAAGAGAAAAATATTAACTTGCAAAATTATATAGTTTTCAACTACAGCCTGACGTAATTTTAGTTTCTTGTAAACAGTAGCAACTAAATTACAATCTAAACCCAATTTACATTGTTCGTAAATATTTATGTAAGAGTCCATATTGACATATTTAGTGAAAAATTGTCTTGCTTCACCGTTATGTAATTAAAACGTCATTCGTGCCGAAACCTAAAGGTGTTTATCTACCAGTATACTCCTAGCAAACCACATTGCTGTATTTACTTGCATTTCAGTGTGAGAGGACTAGTAATTTTGATGATTCTCTGAATATACCAGAATAGCCCTCGTCTTGTGATTTTTTATTCTCATTTTTAACCTTACGGTTTCGCATATTGCAAACGGAACAAAATTACTGACACGTTATTGGCACACTTGGAATATTAACGGTAGTTGTTGTTCTTGTTGGCTGCGTTTTGACTATACTTTTAACAATATTACTGGCTATATGAGCCGCAGAAATGGGGGCCGTGTTCCTTTCCCAAGAAGAGGTAGACAACCCAGCGTATCCAAATGAATGCTTTGTCCATAGATAATGCATCAACATTATAACGATATAACACTATCCTCAGGACGTAGGGTAGATAATTTTGATTTTACAACTGGACCTTAATGCCTTCTAAATTGAACTGCTTGCGTTATTCCATCCATTGAGAGGTGCCACTACAATAATAATAATAATAATAATAATATTACATAAATGTATGTATGTATGTATGTATGTATGTATGTACGCAAGCACGCACGCACGCATGCATGCATGTATGTGCGTATGTATGTATATAAGTATGTATGTATGTATGTATGTATGTATGTATGTATGTATGTATGTATGTATGTATGAGTTGGTGATTTACATACGTAACTGTACGCCATGACCTCCTGAATCTCTACAATTTCTTTATATTGGTATTGAAATAGAAAGTAGAAAATGAAGATGAATGAATGAATGAATCAATGAATGACCGGATGAAGTTGTATGACTGTAGTATTAGCACACCCTCACATTTATTTGTGAGCCTATCGATTTTGAAAACGAAAACCACCAATGAGATAGAAAAATTTGTTTTGTGTTTAACGTCATTCTTCAGCGATTGGGCAGGCTACCTATGGCATCCAGTATATCTGGTGGAGAAAGAACCCGGACAAAGCCCGGGAAGAATCATCGACCCCCGGAAGCTTTCTCTCTTACCCTCGCTGCCCTAAGGATCGAACCACGCAAAACAGTGGTGAGATGTTGATAGCCTGTAAAGATCATTCGGCCAGCTGGATCCACACACAACTGTGGTTTTATTCATTAATTTATAACGTCATAGTGGTAGTAGTAGTAGTGGTAGTGCCAGCAAAAGATGCTTTACTTGCTGCTCTATTAGTAGATATAGTAGTACTAGTACTAGTAGAAGTTGCAGTAGTAGCAGCAGTAGTAATTGTAGCAGTAGTAGTAGCAGCAGCAAAAGTTGATTTGCTTGCTACTCTATCAGTTGATATGGTAGTAGTAGTATAAGTAGTAGTAGTAGCATTAGCAGTAGCAGTAGTAGTAGCACTCTAAGTACCAGTAATTCATTGTAGTAAAAATATTAGTGGTAGTCACGATGAGGTCGAATAATGCAATTAGCGGTACAGGGACTGGATAAACTGCTAAATATTCGTAGTTGTAGTCATGAAGGTGTAGAGGGATACTGTTAGGGGTAAAAGGACTGGGTGGACATATATATATATATATATATATATATATATATATAGAGAGAGAGAGAGAGAGAGAGAGAGAGAGAGAGAGAGAGAGAGAGAGAGAAAGTGATAGTACGAATCACAGGTGCTACACGCCAGCTTAATATTTAGATGAAGGTAAGACAACTAAAGGAAAACTATAAGCGAGTGACAAAGTTACCCCGTGACCCCTTCTGATATAGGACGCTATCATAATATACTATTTTATAGTATGATAGACAGAACGGTTGGTGGGAGTAATAAGAGGTAATTGGGTCACTAGGTATGATTGTTTTATTGCTTTTAAGTCATTATGCTCGCATCGGGCACCTGTGGTGTTAGTAAGATAGATAGGCGAATGGACTTTGGTTACTATAGTCATACAAAGATACTTGTATACGAGCAATGGACACTAGTACCCGTATATTGGAACATATATATGTGCCAGGTTTAATCTCTCTTTAAGCCAGACTGTATGCCCAGGTAAAACTGCTCAGCGAAATAGACTAGTCGAAATTAAAGTCATTTGAATTCTCTTGAATAGTTATTGCACTATTTTTGTCTGTGCGTGCACTATTGAACTTGTGAACAAGTACAGTCATTGCAGAGAAAACAGTCTGGTTAACTTTGCAAACTTGCATTTTAAGGGATTTATAGATTTTCTGTAAGTATCAGTCTAATGTTTTCTCTTATGAAACTACATGTCTTTG
>JAECUM010028104.1:0-46350 GCA_016617855.1 Megalonaias nervosa | reverse complement strand
GCAGTCGTCCTAGACCAACCCGGTAAAATTGTTATTCCCAGCACAACACAATATCCTATCTAATTAAGTACACCTGGCGTTGCTTTCTGCCGCCGGGTGGAGGAAATGGCACCTCTCTCTCTCCGCTGGTTTCCTTCGGTAAATTCAAACACTAGGTTATTTTTTTGTGTTTTGGACTAAATAAGTGTTGCTTTCCAGGTGCGATCGTTCTAGACCAACCCGGTAAAATTATTATTCCCAGCACAACACAATATCCTATCCAATTAAGTACACCTGGCGTTGCTTTCTGCCGCCGGGTGGAGTAAATGGCACCTCTCTCTCTCTCCGCCGGTTTCCTTCGGTCACTTTAAACACTAGGTCATTTTTTATTTTTTTTTTGGACTAAATAAGTGTTGCTTTCCAGGGGCGGTCGTTCTAGACCAACCCGGTAAAATTGTTATTCCCAGCACAACACAATATCCTATCTAAATAAGAACACCCGTCGTTGCGTTCTGCCGCCGGGTGGAGGAAACGGCACCTCTCTCTCTCAGCCGGTTTCCTTCGATCAATTCAAATGCTCGGTCATTTCTTTTTTGCGGGGACTAAGTAAGTGTTGCTTTCCAGGGGCGGTCGTTCTAGACCAACCCAGTAAAATTGTTATTCCCAGCACAACACAATATCCTATCTAATTAAGTACACCCGGCGTTGCTTTCTGCCACCGGGTGGTGGAAATGGCACCTCTCCCTCTCCGCCGGTTTCCTTCGGTCAATTCAAACACTAGGTCATTGCTTTTTTTTTTTGGACTAAATAAGTGTTGCTTTCCAGGGGCGGTCGTTCTAGACCAACCCGGTAAAATTGTTATTCCAGCACAACACAATATCCTATCTAATTTAGTACACCTGGCGTTGCGTTCTGCTGCCGGGTGGAGGAAATGGCACCGCTCTGTCTCCGCCGGTTTCCTTCGGTCAATTGAAACACTAGGTAATTTTTTTTTTTTATTTTGGACGAAATAAGTGTTTCTTTGAAGGGCCTATTAATATTATTTATCAAGATTTGATTTTTGTCCAAAAAGGCCCTATCAATATTATTTATCAAAATTTGATATTTTCTCCATAAAGGCCATATGAATATTATTGATTAAGATTTGAGCTGTCAAAAAAGCCGTATTAATGTTAGTTGTCAAAATTTGAATTTTGTCCCAAAAGTCTTACCAAAATTATTGACCAAGATTTGGGTTTTGTCCAGAACTAACTTCTGAATATTATAGATCAAGATTTGAATTTTGTCCAAAATAGCCCTATCATTATTATTTATCAATATTTGATTTTGGTCAAAAAATGGCCTGTCAATATTACAATTTGGTTTTTGTCGAGAAAGACCCAATCGGTATCACTTATCAAGATTTTATTTCTGTCCAAAGAGCTCCTACACCTATCAAAATTAGATTTTTGTCCTAAAAGGCCCAATAAATATCAGTTTTCAAGATCTGAATCTTGTCCAAAAAGACCCTATCAATATTACTTATCAAGATTTGAGTTTTGCCCAAAAAGGCATTATTGGTATTATTTATTAAGATTTTATTTTGGTCATAAAATGGCTCATTAATATTAATCAAGATTTTGTTTTTGTCCATAAAGACCCAACCAATATGACTTACCAAGATTTGATTTCTTTCCAAAGAGCTCCTACTGCAATCAAAATCAGATTTTTATCCAGAAAGGCCCTATGAATATTCTTTATCAAAATTTGATTTTTGGTCAAAAGGCCCTATCACTATTACTTATCAAGATTTGATTTTTGATCAAAAGGGCCCTATCAGTATTACTTCTCAAGATTCGGTTTTGTCCAAAATGTCCCTATCAATATTACTGATCAAGATTTGAGTTTTTTCCCAAAAAGGCCCTATCAATATTATTAATATAGATTTGATTCAAGTTTGAAAGACAGTATCAATATGATTATCAAAATTTGATTTTTGACAAAAGAGGCCCTAGCAATATTACTTAACAAGATTTGATTTGTCGAAAATGGCCCGATAAGTATTATTTATCAAGATTTGATTTTTGCTCAAGAAGACGCAATTATTATTTATTAAGATTTGATTTTGTCCAAAAAGGCCCTATCAATATTATTTAAAAAGATCTGATTTTGTCCAATAAAGGACCTATCAATATTATTTATCAAGATTTGATTTTGTCCAAAAGGCCCAATCAATATTAGCTCTATTAATATTAGTTGTCAAGATTTGAATTTTGTCCAAAAGGGCCCTACAAAAATTACTGACCAAAATTTGGGTTTTGTCCAAAACTGCCCTCTGAATATTATAGATCAAGACCTGAATTTTGTCCAAAAAGGCCCTATCTTTATTATTTATCAATATTTGATTTTGATCAAAAAATGGCCTATCAATATTAGTTATGATTTGGCTTTTGTTCAAAGAGGCCCTATCAGCATTATTTTTCAAGATTTGAGTTTTGTTCAAAAAGACCCTAGTAGTATTATTGATCAAGCTTTGATTTTGTCCAAAAAGGCTCTATCAATATTATTTATCAAGATTCGAATTTTGTTCAAAAAGGCCCTATCAATATTATTTGTCAAGATTTGGTTTTGTCCAAAAGGTCCCTATCAATATTACTGATCAAGATTTGAGTTTTTTTCCAAAAAGGCCCTATCAATATTATTAATCAAGATTTGATTTAAGTCCAAAAAGGCCCTATCAATATTATTATCAAAATTTGATTTTTGTTGAAAGAGGCCCTATCAATATTACTTAAGAAGATTTGATTTGTCCAAAAAGGCCCAATGAGTATTATTTATCAAGATTTGATTTTTGCTTAAGAAGGCACAATCAGTATTATTTATTAAGATTTGATTTTGTCCAGAAAGGCCCTATCAATATTGTTTATCAAGATTTGATTTTTGTTCCAAAAGACCCTATCAATATTATTTATCAAGATTTGATTTTGTCCAAAAGGCTCAATCAGTATTAGTTGTCAAGATTTGAATTTTCTCCAAAAAGGCCCTATTATTATTATTTATCAAGATTTGATTGTGGTCAATAAATGGCCTATCAATATTAATTAAGATTTGGTTTTTGTCCAAAAGGCCCAATCAGTATTACATATCAATATTTGATTTCTGTCCAAAGAGGCCCTACCCCTATCAAAATTAGATTTTTGTCCAAAAAGGCACTATCAACATTATTTTTCAAGACTGGAGTTTCGTCCAAAAAAGCGCTATCAATATCATTTATCAAGATTTGATTTTTTCCATAAAGGTCCTATGAATATTATTTATCAAGATTTGATTTTGCCCAAAATGGCCCTATTAAGGCCCTATCAGTATTATTTATTAAGATTTTATTTTGGTCAAAAAATGGTCTATCAATACTAATTAAGATTTCGTTTTTCGTCCATAAAGACCCAAACAATATGACTTATCAAGATTTGATTTCTGTTCAAAGGGATCCTACTGCAATCAAAATCAGATTTTTATCCAGAAAGGCCCTATAAATATTATTTATCAAGATTTTATTTTGTCCAAAATGCCCCTATCAATATTACTGATCAAGATTTGAGGTTTTTCCATAAAGGCACTATCAATATTATTATCAGAATTTGATTTTTGTCAAAAGAGGCCCTATCAACATTACTTAACAAGATTTGATCTGTCCAAAAAGGTCCAATCAATATCATTTGTCAAGATTTGATTTTTGCTCAAGAAGGTCCAGTCAATATTATTTATTAACATTTGTTTTTGTCCAGAAAGGCCCTATCAATACTCTTTATCAAGATCTGATTTTGTCCAAAAGGACCAATTAATATTGGTTGTCAAGATTTGAATTTTGTCCAAAAAGGCCCTATCAATATTATTTATCAAGATTTGATTTTGGTGACAAAATGGCCTATAAATATTAACTGAGATTTGGTTTTTGTCCAAAAGACCCAGTCAATATTACTTATCAAGATTTGATTTCTGTCCAAAGAGGCTCTACCCTTATCAAAATTTGATTTTTGTCCAAAAAGGCCCTATGAATATTATTTGCAAGATTTGAATTTTGTCCAAAAAGGCCCTATCAATATTATTTATCAACATTTGATTTTTGTCAACAGAATCCCTATCAATATTACTAATTAAGATTTGATTTTGTCCAAAAAGGCCCTATCAATATTATTTATCAAAATGTTTGTCAAAAAATGCCCTATAGTTATTTATTCTTAATATTTTATTTTGGTCCAAAAGGCCCTGCTAATATTATTTATTTAAGATTTGATTTTTGTCCAAAACAACACTATCAGTATTATTTATCAAGATTTGATTTTGTCAAAAAAGGCCCTATTAATATTAGTTATCAAGATTTGATTTTTTTCCAAAAAGGCCCTATGAATATTATTTATCAAGATTTAATTTTTGTTCAAAAAGGCCCTATTAGTATTATTTATCAAGCTTTGATTTTGTCCAAAAAGACTCTATCAATATTATTTATCAAGATTCGAATTTTGTTGAAAAAGGCCCTATCAATATTATTTATCAAGATTTTATTTTTGGTCAAAAAGGTACTATCAATATTATTTGTCAAGATTTGGTTTTGTCCAAAATGTCCCTATCAATATTACTGATCAAGATTTGAGTTTTTTCCAAAAAGGCCCTATCAATATTATTAATCAAGATTTGATTTAAGTCCAAAAAGGCCCTATCAATATTATCAAAATTTGATTTTTGTCAAAAGAGGCCCTATCAATATTACTTAACAAGATTTGATTTGTCCAGAAAGGCCCTATGGGTATTATTTATCAAGATTTGATTTTTGCTTAAGAAGGCACAATCAATATTATTTATCAAGATTTGATTTTTTCCAAAAAGGCCCTATCAATATTATTTATCAACATTTGATTTTTGTCAAAAGAATCCCTATCAATATTACTTATTAAGATTTGATTTTGTCCAAAAAGGCCCTATCAATATTATTGATCAAAATGTTTGTCAAAAAATGCCCTATAGTTATTTATTCTTAATATTTTATTTGGTCCGAAAGGCCTTGCTTATATTATTTACTTTAGAGTTGATTTTTGTCCAGAACAGCACTGTCAGTATTAGTTATCAAGATTTGATTTTGTCAAAAAAGGCCCTATCAATATTATTTATCATGATCTGCTTTTTGTCCAAAAAGGCCCTATCAATATTGTTCAATATTTGAGTTGTCCAAAGAGGCCCTACCAAAATATTATTAATCAAGATTTGTTTTGTCCAAAAATGCCCTCTGATTATTATAGATCAAGATTTGTATTTTGTCCAAAACAGCGATGTCATTATTATTTATCAATATTTGATTTTGGTCAAAAAAGGCCCTTAATATTATTTTTCAAGATTTGAGTTCTGTCCAAAAGGGTCAAATAAATATTATTTACCGAGATGTGATTATTGTCGAAAGAGACCCTATCAACATTATTTACTAAGATTTGAATTTTGTCAAAAAATGGTCCATCAATATTAACTAAAATTTGATTTCTGTCCAAACAGGCTCTACCCATATCAAACTTAGATTTGTGTACAAAAGGCCCTATCAGTATTATTTATCAAGATTTGATTTTTTTGTCAAAAGAAGCCCTATCAGTAATATTTATCAAGATTTGAATTTTGTTAAAAAAACGCCATATCAATATTATTTATCGACATTTGATTTGTCCAAAATGGCCCTATGAATATTATTGATCAAGATTTGATGTTTTTTCCAGAGGCCCTATTAATATTATTTATCAAGATTTGATTTGTCCAAAAAGACCCTATCAATATCATTTCTCAAGATTTGATTTGTGTCCAAAAAGGCCCTATCAATATTATTTATCAAAATTTTATTTTTTCTCCATCAAGGCCATATGAATATTACTGATCAAGATTTGAGCTGTGAAAAAAGCCCTATTAATGTTAGTTGCCAAAAAGGCCTACCAAAATTATTGACCAAGATTTGGGTTTTGTCCAAAAATAACTTCTGAATATTATAGATCAAGATTTGAATTTTGTCCAAAATAGCCCTATCATTATTATTTATCAATATTTGAGTTTGGTCAAGAAATGGCCTGTCAATATTACAATTTGGATTTTGTCGAAAAAGACCCAATCGGTATCACTTATCAAGATTTTATTTCTGTCCAAAGAGCTCCTGCAGCTATCAAAATTAGATTTTTGTCCAAAAAGGCCCAATAAATATCATTTTTCAAGATCTGAGTCTTGTCTAAAAAGACCCTATCAATATTACTTATCAAGATTTGAGTTTTGTCCAAAAAGGCATTATTGGTATTATTAATTAAGATTTTATTTTGGTCAAAATGGCCTATCAATATTAATTAAAATTTGGTTTTTGTCCAAAAAGGCCCAATCAATATTATTGATCAAGGTTTTAGTTTTGTCCAGAAAGGTATTATTGGTATTATTTATTAAGATTTTATTTTGGTCAAAATGGTCTATCAAAATTACGATTTGGTTTTTGTCCAAAAAGGCCCAATCAATATTACTTATCAAGATTTGATTTCTGTCCAAAGAGGCCCTACCCCTATCAAAATTAGATTTTTGTCCAAAAAGGCCCTCTGAATATTATTTTTCAAGATTTGATTTTTGTCAAAAGAAGCCCCATCAATATTGCTTATCAATATTTGATTTTGTCCAGAAGGGCCCTATCAATAGTATTTATCAAGATTTGATTTTGTCCAAACAAAGCTCTATCAATATTATTTATCACGATATTTGTCCAAAAGGCCCTATCAATATTATTCATCAAGATTTGAGTTTTGTCCAAAAAAAGGCCACGTCAGTATTATTTATCAAGATTTGATTTTTGTCAAAAGAAGCCCTATCAATATTACTTATCAAGATTTGAATTTTGTCCAAAATGGCCCTATCAATATTATTTATCAAGATTTGATTTTGATCCACAAAAAGGCCCCACACACACAACACACACACACACCATAAACACAAACAAGAGAGTCACATGTGTTTTGTCATATTTTCTGCCTATTCCTTTTCATTCCATGAAGTCTTGTCTTGTCCTGTACTTTGCCTTGTTGTACCATATTGTCTTGTCAATATTATTTATCAAGATTTGATTTTTGTCCAAAAGGCCCTATCAATATTATTTATCAAGATTTGATTTTTGTCCAAATAAGCCCTATCAATAGTATTTATCAAGATTTGATTTTTGTCCAAAAGGCACAATCAGTATTATTTATTAAGATTTTGATTTTTGTCAAAAGAAGCCCTATCAATATTACTTATTAAGATTTGAGTATGTCCAAAAATGCCCTATCAATAATATTTATCAAAATGTTTGTCAAAAAATGCCCTATAATTGTTTTCTTAATATTTTATTCTGGTCCAAAAGGCCCTGTCAATATTATTTATTTAAGATTTGATTTTTGTCCAAATCAGCCCTATCAGTATTACTTATCAAGTTTTGATTTTGTCAAAAAAGGCCCAATCAAATATTTTGCAACATCTGGTTTGGTCCAAAAAGGCCCTATCAATATTATTTATTCAAGATTTGATTTTGTCCAAAAGAGGCAGTATCAATATTATTTATCAAGATTTGAGTTTTGTTTAGAAAGGCCCTATTGGTATTATATATCAAGATTTGATTTTGTCCAAATAGACCCTATCAATATTATTTATCAAGATTTGAGTTTTATTCAAAAAGGCCCTATTGGTACTATTTATCAAAATTTGAACTTTGCCCCAAAAGGCCCTATTAGCATTATTTATTATGATTTCATTTTTGTCCAAATTGCCCATTCAATATTATTTATCAAGATTTGATTGTTATTCAAAAAGGCCCTATCAATATTATTTATCAAGATTTGATTTTTGTCCAAAAAGAACCTATCAATATTATTTATCAAAATTTAATTTTTGTCCAAAAAGGCCCTACACACACAATGCACACACAACAAGCACAAACAAGAGAGTCACATGTGTTTTGTCATGTTTTTACCTGTTCCTTTTCATTCCATGAGGTCTTGTCCTGTACTTTTGCTTTGTTGTACCATCTTGTCTTGTAGCATATAGTATACAACACTGCAGCCACAGGGAAACACCACAATGCAGCCACAGGGCCTTTTTGGGAAAAAACTCAAATCTTGATCAGTAATGTTGATAGGGACATTTTGGACAAAACCGAATCTTGATAAATAATATTGATAGGGCCTTTTGACCAAAAATCAAATTTTGATAAATAATATTCATAGGGCCTTTCTGGACAAATATCTAATTTTGATAGGGGTCTTTATGGACAAAAACGAAATCTTAATTAATATTGATAGGCCATTTTTGACCAAAACAAATCTTAATAAATGATACTGATAGAACCTTAATAGAACCACTTTGGACACAGTCAAATCTTGATAAATAATATTGATAGGGCCTTTTTGGACAAAATCAAATCTTGATATATAATATTAATAGGGTCTTTCTGAACAAAAATAAAATCTTGATAAATAATACTGATAGGGCCATTATGGACAAAATCAAATCTTGATAAGTAATATGGATAGGGCCATTTTGGATAAAACCCAAATCTTAATTAATACTGGTAGGCCATTTTTGGACCAAATTAAAATCTTAAGAAAAAATGTTGTTAGGGTCTTTTTGCACAATAATCAAATCCTGATAAATAATATTGATAGGGCCTTTTTGGACAAAATCAAATCTTGATATGTAATATTGATAAGGCTTGTTTTGACAAAATTCAAATCTTGAAAATTAATATTCATAGAGCCTTTTTGCACAAAAATCTAATTTTGATAGGTGTAGGAGCTCTTTGGACAGAAATCAAATCTTGATAAGTAATATTGACTGGGTCTTTTGGACAAAAACAAAATCTCAATTAATATTTATAGGCCATTTTGTGACCAAAATCAAATCTTGATGAATAATATTGATAGGGCCTTTTTGAACAAAATTCAAATCTTGACAACTAATATTGACTGGGTCTTTTGGACAAAATTAAATCTGATAAATAATATAGATTGTGCCTTTTTTGGACTATATCAGATCTTGATAAATAATATTGATAGGGCCTTTTTGGACAAAATTAAATGTTGATAAATAATATTGATTGGGCCTTCTTGAGCAAAAATCAAATCTTGATAAATAATATTGATGGGCCCTTTGGACAAATCTTAAATCTTGATAAATAATATTGATAGTGCCTTTTTGGACAAATCAGATCTTGTTAAATAATATTGATAGGGCCACTTTTGACAAAAATCAGATTTTGATAATAATATTGATAGGGCCTTTTTGGAAAAAAGCTCAAATCTTGATCAGCAATATTGATAGGGACTTCTTGGACAAAACCAAATCTTGATAAATAATATTGATAGGGCCTTTTGTGACCAAAAATCAGAGCTTGATAAATAATATTCATTGGGCCTTTTTTGACAAATTCTAATCTTGATGAATATATTCAGAGGACCTTTTTGGACACTATTTTGACAGTGGTAGGAGCTCTTTGGACACAAATCAAATGTAGACAAGTCATATTGATTGGGTCTTTATGGACAAAACCCAAATCTTAATTAATATTGATAGGTAATTTTTTGACCAAAATAAAATCTTGATAAATAATATTGATAAGGCCGTTCTGGATAAAACTACAATTTTGATAAGGGTAGGGCCTCTTGGGACAGTTGTTGTTGTTGTAGGGTTAATGCCATTTTTCAGCACATGATAGCCTATATACCCTTTGGACAGAAATCAGGTATTGATAAGTAATACTGATTGGGCCTTTTTGGACAAAAACCAAATCTTAATTAATAATGATAAGCCATTTTTTGTCCAAATTCAAATCTTAATAAATAATGATGTTAGGGCCTTTTTGGACAAAAATCAAACCTTGATAAATAATATTGATAGAGCCTTTTTGGACAAAATTCAAATCTTGATCGATATTATTCTGGGGGCATTTTTGGACAAAGCTCAAATCTTGATCAATAAATTTGAATGGGCCTATTTGGAAAAAAATCAAATCTTGATAAATAATATTAATAAAGCCTTTTTCAACAAGAATCAAATCTTGATTAACAATATTGATAATGTCTTTTTGGACAAAAATCAAATCTTGATAAATAATATTCATAGTGCCTTTTTGGACAAAATCAAATCTGGATAAAAACTGATAGGGCCTTTCTTGACAAAAATCAAATCTTGATGACTTAATATTGATAGGGCCTTTTTGGATAAAAATCAAAACTTGATAAATAATATTGATAGGGCCTTTTTGGATAAAAGTCAAATCATAACTAATATTGATAGGGCCTCTTTTACACAATTGAAATCTTGATAAATATTGAATGGGCCTTTTTGGACAAAAATTTAAATCTTGATCTATAATATTCAGAGGGCAATTTTGGACAAAAAACAAATCTTAATAAATAATATTGACAGGGACATTTTCAACAAAATTCAGATCCTGACTAACATTGATAGGGTGTCTTTTGACAAAACTCAAATCCTTAGAAATAATATTGATTGTTCCTTTTTGGACAAAGTAAAATCTTGATAAATAATATTCATGGGGCCTTTTTGGGAAAAAATCTAACTTTGGTAGGGGTAGGGCCTCTTTGGACAGAAATAAAATCTTGATAAATACTATTTATTGGTCTTCTTTGGACAAAAATCAAATCTTAATTAATATGATAGACCATTTTTTGACCAAACTCAAATCCTAATAAATAATATTGATTGGGACTTTTTCAACAAAGATCGCATCTTGATAAATATTTATATGGCTGTTTTGGACAAAACTCAAATCTTCACAAATAAAATTCACAGGGCCTTTCTTGACCAAATCAAATAATGATAAATAATAATGATATGGCCTTTTTGGACAAAAATCTAATCTTGATAAATCATACTGATAGGACCTTTTTGGGAAAAAAAGGAAATCTTGATAATTTATATTGATAGACTCTTTTTGGACAAAACTCAGATCCTGGTAAGTAATATTGAAAGGGCTCCTTTCGAAAAAAAACTAAAAACTGTCAAATAATATTGTTAGTGCCTCTTTCAACAAAAGTCAAATCTTAATAATACTGATAGGGCCTCATTGGACAAAAATCAAACCTTGATCAACAATATTAATTGGGCCTTTTTGGACAAAAATCAAATCTTCAAAAACTACTATTGATATGGCCACTGTATTGTATTTTTATTTTCTATTGCCTCACCTTATATAGCCCTCTAATCCCTTGCCTTGCCTTGCTTAGCCTAAGCCTAGCCTTGTATAGCCTCACATTCCATTGTGAGACCATCTTGTCTGTAATCGTGTCATTATTTTGCCATTCAACACCTTGCATAGCCCTTGCCACATGCCATTTCTTGCAATCTTTAGCCTAACCATGCTTAGCCTCGTTTTGCATCTTGAGGCCATTTTGTCTTTAATCGTGTTATCATTTGCTATGCCTCCCCTTGCATAGTCCTTGCATAATGCCTTAGAGATGAAGATACGTAGTCCCTGCCTAATACCTTGCTTTGCGTTGTTTATCCTAGGCTTGCGTAACCTCACACTGCGTCATTTGGCTACCTTGTCTTTTATCGTGTTCTTATTTTGCCATGCCTCACTTTGCATAGATCTTGCCTAAAGCCTTGCCTTGCTTAGCCTACCCTAGCTCTGTGTGACCTCGCGTTGCGTTAGTACAACACCGTATCCTCTTTTGTATTTTCATTCTGCCTTGCATGGCTCTTGGCTAATACCTTACATTGCGATCTGTACCCTAGCCTTGCGTAGCCTCACATTGCATAGGTAGTTTACCTTGTCATTTATCGTGTTCTTATTTTTCCATGCCTCACCTTGCATAGCTCTCCCCTAATGCCTTACCTTGCCTAGCCTGCCCTAGCTCTGTGTGAGATAGAGTTGCGTTAGTACAACACCGTGTCTTGTTTTGTATTTTCATTTTGCCTTGCGTAGCTCTTGCCTAATACATTGCCTTACTTAGCATACCCTACTCTTGTGACCTCGCATTGTGCCCTTATGACACCATCTCTTGTATTTTTAATTTCCCTTGCCTTACATAGTCTCGCATTTTGTCTTGTATACTCTTGCGTTGCGTTGTTAGGTGACCTTCACATTTATCATGTTCTCGTTTTCCTTTGCGTCATTTTGTGTAGCCCTCGCCTAATGTCTAGCCTTCCTTGCGTCAGCTCACGTTGTATAGTTTGGCCTCCGTTTAATGTATCGAGTTATCATTTTGCCCTGCCTCACCTTGCATAGCCCTTGTCTAATGTCTTGCCTTGCTTAGTGAACCCTAGCGTTGTGCAGCTCCACATTGCTTCATTTTAGGTCACCTTTTATCGTGTCGTCTTCTTTTTAATCGCCTCACCATGGAATATTTCAAGGACACAAACGCACTGTTTTCTGAAGAATGGTAAATGTTCACGTCACATTACCTAGCAGTTATTCCCTTTCTCAAATTGGATGATGCATTATCTCTGTGGATTTGTGAAGTCATATGTACAGTTTCTTGCAAAGGGCATAGTTTTATCATATGCAGTAATCATATTCTTCTTTTTAGTTCTTTTCAGAATTGCATGGATAGTATGCAGGCTCATCAGGATTGAATGGAACATTTTTACAAGGACACAAGAGAACACATGGTTTTTAAAGATGGAATCTCTGGACATCGAGAATATCTGTTATTCCCTTCCTCTGAGTGGAAGACGCATTAAGTCATTGGATTTCTAGGACAAATGTGCACACTTTAGTGCAAGGGTCATGGTTTTCTCATAAGCATTAATCATGTTCTTCTTGTTGGATTATTTTTCAGAACTGCGTGCATGGTATGCTCATTCATCAGGATGAAACGGAACATTTCTTCAAGGACACACACACACAGACTTCCTTCCTTCAATGATGGAAAATATGGACATTAAGATTGCCTTTCAAGTTATTCCCTTTCTCAGAGAGGAAGACACATTAAGTTATTGGATTTCTAGGACAAACGTGCACACTTTATTGCAAGCGATATGGTTTTCTCATATGCATTAATCATATTCTACTTGTTGGATTATTTTTCAGAACTGCATGTCAGTAGGCTGGCTCATCAGGATGAAATGGAACATTTCTTCAAGGACAAACACACAGAGACTTCCTTCCTTCAATGGTGAAAATGACGTTATGATTTCCTTTCAAGTTATTCCCTTCCTCGTAGAGACGCATAAATTTACTGGATTTGTAGGACAAATGTGCACACCTTATTGCAAGGAATCTAGTTTTTCTATATGCATGAATCATAATTCTGTTGTTGGAATATTTTCAGATCTCTTTGGTTGGTTTGCGAACAGGATCAAATAGAGCCTTTCTTCTTGACATAAACTCGATCTTTTTTCAACGATGGAAGTACTTGATATCAAGATTGCCTGACAGTTATTCCCTTCCTGAGAGAGGAAGACGCCTTAACTTACTGGATTTCTAGGACAAGTAAGCACACTTTATTGACAAAGACAGTATTTGATCATACGTGTAAATCATATTCTTGTCTCATTAATTTCAGAAATGCATGGATGGTATATAAGATCAGATGGAAGATTTAATAAAGGACAAACACAAACAGTTTTTTTGAACGATGTTAATTTTTGTTAAAACAGGCACACTTGTATTGTATTCTCAGTTTTCCTCACGTCACCTTGTCTTGCCTTTACCTAATGAATACCATACCATACCATAGTCTTGCATTGCGTCAGTACGTCACCGTGTCTTATTTTATATTTTTATTTTGCCTTGCATAGCTCTTGGCTAATGCCTTACTTTGTGTTGTTTACCCTAGGCTTGCGCAGCCTCACATTTGACCGTCTGGCTACCTTGTCTTTTATTGTGTTCCTATTGTGCCATGCCTCACCTTGTATAGCTCTTGCCTTACGCCTTGCCTTGCTTATCCTCCCCTCGCTCTGTGTGACCCCGCATTGCGTTAGTACAACACCGTGTCTTGTTTTGTACTTTCTTATTGCCTTGTGTAGCCCTTGCTTAATTCCTTGTCTTGCGTTGCATACCATAGCCTTGTGACCTCGCGTTGCATCAGTACAACATCTTGTCTTGTTTTGTATTTTCATTTTTGTCTTGTGTATCCTTTGTCTAATGCCTTGCCTTGCGATGTTTAGCCTAGACTTGCATAGCTTCAAGTTGCGTGATGAGGTCATCTTGTCTCTAATTATGTCCTCATTTTGCCGTGCCTCCCCTTGCATGGTCATTCGCTAATGCCTTGCCTTGCTCAGCATAACCTAGCCTTGTGACCTTGCGTTGCACCCTCATGACACCATGTCTTGTATTTTTAATTTCCCTTGCCTTACATGGCCTCGCATTTCGTCTTGTATGCTCACGCGTTGCGTTGTGAGGTGACCTTCACATTTATCATGTTCTCGTTTTCCTTTGCGTCATTTTGTGTAGCCCTCACCTAATGCCTAGTCTTCCTTGCGTCAGCTCACGTTGTGTAGTTTGGCCTCCGTTTAATGTATCGAGTTATCATTTTGCCCTGCCTCACCTTGCATAGCCCTTGTGTTACGTATATGTAACTAAATTGCTTGTGTGTTAGTTTTAAAATTCTTTTTTATTTTATTTTGTTTCATTACATTTTATTGTCATGATTATTGCATGGATTCGAAATTCTTTTTCAGTAATTCTGTTTATCTAAGACGTAAAACGTATTACATTAGTTATATTTGTGATGAAGTGTGCATGAGAGGATAACTAGTACTCTAAGTACATTATATGTGAGTAATGAGATTATCAAATTAACAGTTTTTTTACATTTTACGTTGAGGACAGCAAGGAGAAAAGTAAGGAGGAAAGTAAGAATTTGAGTATAACGAATAACGCTGGAAAACAATTTGTTGATTCAGGCCACATAAGTGACAATTGTATTGAAAACAATATTATGTTCATGTGATCTAACATGCATAAAGTTATTTACAAAATTACTTTAACATAGTATGTGATAAACTACTTAGTTGAATTTCAGACCTGAATATAAATTTGTAAACCATGAAACCAAAAACAATCCATTTGGGAGCTGAGACCGCCATAACACAGGAACCATGCAAGTCACCCATTCTGCATGGGGCCTGTGCAGCCCCAAAATGGATCGTGGCCCGCATCAACTATGCCTTTCGCATTCTGCCCACCGCTATTTGTGGCTCCAAAGTGAGAAAGATATAAGTGCCAACTGTGAAGATTGCAAATAGCGAAAGAATATCCATGCTGTTATATCCCCGTTGAGTTGTATGTTTCTTGACTTCCGCCAAATCAAGTCATTCAGTGATTCGTGGCTGTTGTAAATATTCAGCCCAGGTTTCTCCTGTGTACTTTGTCATATTCATCCGCAGTGAACCCACTTGCCATTCTGATGAGATTACGGTAGACAGCGTGTTCGGGTTTGTGTACCCACTAGACCTGAAATGGAAAGAAACATTTGCGCGAGTATTTATGTGAACATGAAAATAACTTGATATACCATATCTATATATATGTATGTATGAATGGTGAACCTGATACTTACCCAGATTATGATTATGATGGAAAATGCACTTGGAGGTGGATTTACAAGGGTGCAACTATGAACCTCCGACCCCCCTTTGCTTGCCAACTTAATTGAGTACCGAAATGAATTACAGGTAGGAATGACGTTCAGAACATCTAATGTATCATTTGAAAGCATCCGATTTCCATCGGCCTAACTGGTGAATCTATCAGACACGCCCTGCACCGCAGCAGTTGTTACTGCTCCCATTCTAAAGCTATGACTCTTGAAGCATTTTGGATCAAAGTTGCAGAACTGAAGAGCAAGTTTGAGCTGTGCATTGAATTCTGCACGAGTTTTAGGTGTGTTTGAAAGACACATAAATATTGGGCCTGGACCAGTACCTCGCATTTGGATGTATCGCTGGAGATTTGAGACAGGACAAACTGAAGCATTATTGTTTTCATTAATTTTTAAAGCGAACTCTGGCCCTGGCTGTGTTTGAAGGTGTTAAATGTTAGAGAGATGGAATGGTGATAAAGAGCCAACTGATCAATGTGTAACAGAGTAGGGTTATGGAGGCTAAGGGAGGTCATGGAATGCCAAGGAAAACATAGTTCGAAAAGGAGCCAATTTGTACCAAGAAGTTATAGTACAAGTTATAGCGTAGATAAGTTTTTCTAAAATACACTTCTCAACTGGCAATCTAGCACCACAAGACACTATTAGGAAAGAGTTTGTAGGGTCTGCACAATTATTGATTTTGTGCAAAAAACCAATGGTAGATACATATGAGGATATTGTTGCTGAGGCATAGTGCCTGTTAACCAGATGAGAAATGAAAAAGTGCCAAATTAGCCTGAGAAACTGGTATTGAGGTTTCCAAAGTATATTCTGCAGTGAAAGCTCGATATAGGTTCCAGCTCCGTCTGTATGCTGCTTTCGACATTTGTGTCAAGGTCCTATCCAGTAGAGTATCCAGATGGTTTGTTAGTGAATAAAATGGGGAAGTAAGGGTATTGACACTGCTTCTGGGTCCGCATGTGGAGCCAAGGTCCGGAATCTGTGCACCTGCAATCGAGAAAGAGCATCAGCCAGAACATTTTCCTTTCCCGGTATGTGACAGGTTTGAAATAGTATGTTGTATCTGAGGCACGCAAGGACCAGGTCTCTAACAAGGAACATAATGGCCAAGGTTCTTGGAGGTTTGCTTATTTACAATATCAACCAATGCCTTGTTGTCAAGTGTGAAAGTAAATGCAATTGTTCACAAGTTGATGAGCCCAAATTTTGATGGCCGGAACAATTTGGATATAGCTCAAGGACAGTGATATCTTGCTCTCGCCATTCTTTATTCCATGTGCCACAGAACCATTTGCTGCCCATCACAGGGCCATAGCCAATTGTGCTGGATGCATCAGTATGCCCATAGGAAGGCACTTGACATAATAATACCTGTCATTCCAAGTTAAGCCAAACGTATGATACTGAGTCGGGCAGAGTAGAACAATTCCGAAGGCACTATATATGTCATTTTTGCCATAACCCAACCTCTACCAAGTTTTTTGACGATTGTAATAGCGTGTTCCAGTTTGATACTGAACAACTTTGGGGGGGGGGGGAGGATATACCATCATTTATAGAAGGCCCCTGAGGATGTGATAAATGGTGAATCATGCGAAAAGTACCAGGTGTTTCTTTGGAATTAAGTCCATGGGTGATATTTGAAATAGTGAGAAAGGGTGGCTCTTGAAAGGCTCTGCAAACCTGCCAGCATCAAGTTCTTTGTCTATTTTGTCGTGAACAGTCTCTGTAATTTGTATGGCTGATTTTAGGTTATGAGTTTGAATAGGTGACAGAGAACCCTCATGTCCCACATTAAATCCAAATGTAAATCCATGTATCAAGAAATGTATCTTGTCAATGTGTACCCTTTCAACCAATGATGTAATCTGCCAGCTTTAACAGGAGTAGGAAGCCTAGTGTTTTTGCAGGACCCCTTTCCCTTGCTGGCCGTGTTGTAGAGAGTTTGCTGTTGGTCCTTGGGACTCAGTAGGTTTGTAGCCACCACGAAAGGGCCGCATGCTGTGAGGTCCAGCCTGTTTTGGGGCATATTTTGGCAACAATTTGAATGGATGTTGAGTGGGCAGTTTGTATTTGGTGAAGGGATGAGCTTCCAAGCAACTGAAACAATTATGCTGTTATTTACATGCTAGTCCTACAGAACAATGCAACCCCCTGTGGTGGTTAAAGCAGGCCCCTTTTTTTTGGGGGGGGGGTAAATTTTGTGAATAAGGACGGTAATGTGGCAGTGCTGGTAGCCATCCTGTCACCCATGCTGTCAAGAACAGATCGCAAGTAAAGTTCAAGGTGGGTGGAATCCCACTTTACCTCTCCCCTCTCTATCATGTGTCGAAACTGCTCATCGTAGTATCTCCAATGAGCCCTGCGCTCAGCCAACTTCATGACAACTTCCATGTGGTGAGATAGCACAGTGCTCAACATAGGGGGATTTCATGAATATTATTGTATTGAATCTGTTCCATGCTGTCAACCATTGAATGATGTAGAGCGGGAACTTCTTGGCCATGGACAGTGGGTTCAATTCAGATGCGTTTGATGTGATATCGAACTGTAATCTATATGTATCGTCTTTGGATGTGGAAAGGAGAGTTTGAAAATCTATGTATGTTCAAGCCTAAATCTGCTGCTTAATTTTGTCAGGCACAGAGGCAGTTATATCAATTGATCTGCTTACAAAGTTGGATTGACTGCATGTGTCCAATTTAGTAATAGGTGTTAATAAATCACTCAGCTGAGTACCTATACCTGTATGAGAGAGTCCTGTTAAGGCTGAGGTAGCCTGTGCAATGCTTCCCCCGACTGCCTGTTAAACATTGCTTTCTGTTTGGGCGTTGGAGGAGGCAGATGGCCCTTGCTCTGTTTCCTGAGAGGACATGGCAGGTTGTTGCAGATGAATGGTCCCATGCAGCATCTCCAAGATGTGGTCCAACTTTCTGTCCACTTGTATGTTGATGACTGGTGTAATCTGCTGTACCGCCTGTTGTGTTATCCGGTCAATGGTAACTTGGTCAACTGTATCTCCTGCATGTGTTGCTCCAGATCCATGATGCTGTTTATGGTGGTCAACCGACTGAATCCTTGAACAGGTGTACTGAACCCTCTAGGCAGCCTGCTTAACCCCTGCTGATGCTGTGTGCTTAGGTGGCATGATCTAGTAAAATTAGTAAAAATACTGTATTGAAGATAATAGTAAGAAACATGTAACATGGGCTACCCTGTATGTGTACTATGCACACAGCATGTTATTATTTAATGGAGTATGCACTAACAAATTGTGATTGGCAAACTGATGTATGTATGGTTACCTGATATAAGTAAATTTTTTTTTTTTTGTTAGTTTAGTTTAGTACATAGTATGCTTACATAGTAAGCTGTAACGGGTGTGACCAATTGTTCCATAGCAAAATGACATGTATAGAAGGTGACGGTCCGGTATGTAACCGGACCTGTTATCAGGCCAAGAGGCTGATACAAAAGTGCAGCAGAAAAAGAGGACAGGTACGGGACCTGGCCTGTTATTTTCCAAGGTGGACAGATAACAAAAGACGATAAAGAAGACAGGTACTGGACCTGGCCAGTTATCTCCCAGATAACAAAAGAAATTTGAACATGTTCCCGGAAGCCACTCATATAAGACCACTTGTAAATAAGAAATAAGAACAAGGATACCTTGGTATATGATCAGTAATGTGTGTGTGGGGCGGGGGGGGGGGAAGACACACCAAAATTATTACAGGGACCCCCGAATATGTAGGCCAGACTGGCCTGACCCAGCGCCTCCACAATGGTAGACACTAAGGATGTTTACAAAACACAAATGAACAGGTACAGGACCTGGCCTGATATCTCCCTTTGGGGGCAGATACCTTTGAAATCGAAAAGCGGAATTAGTACAAGAGCTAGCCTAGCCTAGTTATCGTTCAAAGTTTATGCGTTATTTTATAACATGCATTGAGAAGAGCTCCCCGAAGCGATTTATAAAGGTGCCACTGTCCTTTAGAGGACAAATGAATGCCATCTGAAATAAATATATCCCTGACTTGAGGCCTATCAAAGGCAAATTTGCTATCATTGTCCCAAAATGTTAAATAAGGATAAGCAGAGACTTCAGATCGCACAATATCATTGACCTCCTTTGCTAAGCGACAATATATATCGTTGTACTTTCTATCAGCTGCTTCATTTTCATGGTTATGTATTCCCGCGACCCCAACTTGATGTAGGCCTAACGTTGCCGGGAATATAGGCATGAGCTGACAAAGAACGATATGTTTAACACCATATTTTTATTTTTTTATTTTTTTTTTTAAGCGTAGCAAATGCTACCCTCTCGTGCAATTACATCTGGCGATGTATCGGCGTTTACATCGTTGTCCCCGATAAGTAAAACTACAATATCGGGGCTTCTTAAGCGCACTTCGTTCATGTTATGGCGCAAAAGCTTGTCGACTGTGCGCCCTCCGACCCCCTTAATGTTTACCTTACAAACTTCCGTTATGTTGAAAGACGAAACTAGTCTAAGATCCGCCCCGAACCTCAAATACCGATCTAACCATTTACAAAAGGAAAGACCCATAATAAGTGCTTTTGTCGTTCTTTTTCCAAAATTAGACGATGGCTCTGTACAAAAAAGCAAAATCTACTGACCTTCTCCTTTCCAGAGTGCGAGCAAGATAATGATCCTTAAATTTATGAGGAATAATAATGCAAAGAGACAGGAACAAGTAAAGGGATCGGAAGGAAGAAAGAAGGTAATATGTAAAAATTACGCTCGCTAAAATACAACCCATATCTCCAAGAATTCTTTTGCAAGTGACGCTAGGACTGATGACCCATATATTCGTACGCCCTATAACTGTAATCCATTGGCTGAATGAGTCATGTGACCCTCTTCCTGGGTTTGTTGGCCCCAGAGGGTCTATATTGCTTTGTCTGCAATGCCCAACAAGACCTATTCACCCCTCATCACAAATATCCTTGCTCTAGCGCAAATAGTTTTTTAGTTTACCTTGGTCCGCGGTAGAGTAAGCGCTACGTGAGAACGATTGGCTATTGCCAAGGTCATTCAGTCTAGTCTAGATAAACAATGTGCTATTTTTAAATCTATTTCAGAGTGATAATAGATAGGGATTCTTCCTACGTGACAAATTGCATTTTCCTATTGCGTTGTTTCAAGTGTTATTAGATCACTTAATCTGTCTCGCGAGAACGGGATGATAATTCGGGCGAATATATAACCCTTTCTGAGCGCTCGTCAGTCAGTTGTATTCCTGATACCTAGAAGGCGGGATAGGTTATTTTATTGTTGAAACCAGATTGTTTTTTTTAAATCCATTTGTGTTTGGAATTTAATAATTTATTTTCTAGAAGACCAAACCAGTGTACTGTTTTATAAATTCTGGGAGAAAGAAATTCAGTGGAAATTTATTCTGGAATTATTCGGAACCATAAACTGTGATTCAATTGAGGAATTGTTGCTATTTTGTACAAGGACCACATCTGACGTCAACGCCGTCCACATTGGAACGTCGTCGAGATTCGAACTTGGATTCTAATAGAACTATTTAGTGATAGGACTTCTATTTTTCATTCTTAGGATTAAATTTTGGATTACATTCACAAACCGTAAGTCCTATTTTCCAATTTTTACACTGTTTTCATGGGAAATAAATTATTTTGTTAAAATATACAAAGTGTGTTGTCTACGATCTTTTCTCTTGTTATTATTGTACGAGCCTACACGTAACACTTGTCTAATGTCTTGCCTTGCTTAGCGAACCCTAGCCTTGTGCAGTTTCACATTGCTTCATTTTAGGTCACCTTTTATCGTGTCGTCTTATTTTTAATCGCCTCGCCATGGAATATTTCAAGGACACAGACGCACTGTTTTCTGAAGAATGGAAAATGTTCACGTCACATTACCTAGCAGTTATTCCCTTCCTCAAATTGGATGACGCATTAACTCTGTGGATTTCTGAAGTCAGATGTACAGTTTCTTGCAAAGGGCATAGTTTTATTATATGCAGTAATCATATTCTTTTTTAATTCTTTTCAGAATTGCATGGATAGTATGCAGGCTCATCAGGATTGAATGGAACATTTTTACAAGGACACAAGAGAACACATGGTTTTTAAAGATGGAATCTCTGGACATCAAGAATATTTGTTATTCCCTTCCTCTGAGTGAAAGACACATTAAGTCATTGGATTTCTAGGACAAATGTGCACACTTTAGTGCAAGGGTCATGGTTTTCTCATAAGCATTAATCATGTTCTTCTTGTTGGATTATTTTTCAGAACTGCGTGTATGGTATGCTCACTCATCAGGATGAAATGGAACATTTCTTCAAGGACACACACACAGAGACTTCCTTCCTTCAATGATGGAAAATATGGACATTAAGATTGCCTTTCAAGTTATTCCCTTCCTCAGAGAGGAAGACGCATTAAGTTATTGGATTTCTAGGACAAATGTGCACACTTTATTACAAGGGATCTTGTTTCTCTATATGCATAAATCATAATTCTCTTGCTGGATATTTGCAGATCTCTTTGGCTGGTTTGCAAAGAGGATCAGATGGAACCTTTCTTCTTGGACATAAATTCAATCTTCTTTCAACGATGGAAGTACTTGATATCAAGATTGACTGACAGTTATTCCCTTTTTGAGAGAGGAAGGTGTCTTAACTTATTGGATTTCTAGGACAAGTGAGCACACTTTATTATCAAAGACAATATTTTATCATGCGCGTTAATCATATTCTTGTCTCATTATTTTCAGAACTGCATGGATGGTATATAGAATGGGATGGAAGAAGTGATAAAAGGACAAACATAAATACTATTCTTTGAACGATGTAAATATTTATACAACAGGCGCCCTTGTGTTGTAATCTCAGTTTTCCTCACCTCACCTTGTCTTGCTCTTGCCTAATACCTTACTTTTCGTTGTTTACCCTAGGCTTTTATAGCTTCACATTGCGTGGTTTGGCTACCTTGTTTTTTATCGTTATTTTGCCATGCTTTGCCTTACTTAATCTACCCTAGCTCTGTGTGACCTCACATTGCATTAGTACAACACTCTTTTTGTATTTTCATTTTGGCTTGCGTAGCTCTTACCTAATGCCTAGTCTTGCAATGTTTAGTCTAGAATTGCATAGACTCGCGTTGCGTAGTGGATCTTGTCTTTAATCGTGTTCTCATTTTGCTGCGTTTCCCCTTGCATAGTCCTTGCCGAATGCATTGCCTTGCTTTGCATACCCTAATACCCTAGCCTTATGTGGTCTCGCGTCGCGTAAGTACATCACTGTGTCGTGTTTTGTATTTTCATTTTCTCTGCCCTCACCTTGTGTAACCTTGCCTAATACCTTAATTTGCGCTGTTTAGCCTAGCCTTGCATAGCCTCACGTTGCGTTGTTTTGCTATCTTGTCTTTTATCATGTTCCTAATTTACCATGCCTCACCTTGCATGGCCCTTGCCTAATACATAGCCTTGCTTAGCATACCCTAGCCTTGTGACCTCGCGTTGCGTCATTACCACACCTTGTCTTGTTTTGTATTTTCATTTTGCCTTGGGTATCCTTTGCCTAATGCCTTGCGTTGGGTTGTTTAGCCTAGCCTTGCAGAGACTCACGCTGCATCATGAGACCATCTTGTCTCTAATTATGTCCTCATTTTGCCATGCCTCCCCTTGCATGGTCATTCCCTTATGCCTTGCCTTGCTTAGCATAGCCTAGCCTTGTGACTTTGCGTTGCACCCTCATGACACCCTACTTTGTATTTTTAATTTCCCTTGCCTTACATAGCCTCGCATTTCGTCTTGTATACTCACGCGTTGCGTTGTGAGGTGACCTTCACATTTATCATGTTCTTGTTTTCTCATGTGTCATTTTGTGTAGCCCTCACCTAATGCCTAGCCTTCCTTGCGTCAGCTCACGTTGTGTAGTTTGGCCTCGTTTAATGTATCGTGTTATCATTTTGCCCTGCCTCACCTTGCATAGCCCTTGTTTAATGTCTTGCCTTGCTTAGTGAACCCTAGCGTTGTGCAGCTTTACATTGCTTCATTTTAGGTCACCTTTTATCGTATCGTGTTATTTTTAATCGCCTCACCATGGAATATTTCAAGGACACAGACGCACTGTTTTCTGAAGAATGGAAAATGTTCATGTCAGATTATCTGGCAGTTATTCCCTTCCTCAAATTGGATGACGCATTAAATCTGTGGATTTCTGAAGTCTGACGTACAGTTTCTTGCAAAGGGCATAGTTTTATCATATGCAGTAATCATATTCTTTTTTAATTCTTTTCAGAATTGCATGGATAGTATGCAGGCTCATTAGGATTGAATGGAACATTTTTACAAGGACACAAGACACGTTAAGATTGCCTTTCAAGTTATTCCCTTCTTCAGAGATGAAGTCGCATTAAGTTAATGGATTTCAAGGACAAACGTGCACACCTTATTGCAAGCGATATGGTTTTCTCATATGCATTAATCATATTCTACTTGTTGGATTGTTTTTCAGAACTGCATGTCAGTAGGCTGGCTCTTCAGGATGAAATAGAACATTTCGTCAGGGACACACACACACACACACACAAACTTCCTTCCTTCAGTTATGGAAAATGACGTTAAGATTGCCTTTCAAGTTATTCCCTTCTTCTTAGAGGAAGACGCATTAACTTATTGGATCTGCAGGACAAATGTGAACATTTTATTGCATGGAATCTAGTTTTTATACGCGTGAATCATAATTCTCTTGTTGGAATATTTTCAGATCTCTTTGGTTGGTTTGGGAACAGGATCAGATGGAGCCTTTCTTCTTGGACATAAATTCAATCTTCTTTCAACGAAGGAAGTACTTGATATCAAGATTGTCTGACAGTTATTCCCTTTTTGAGAGAGGAAGACGCCTTAACGTATTGGATTTCTAGGACAAGTAAACACACTTTATTATCAAAGACAATATTTTATCATGAGTGTGAATCATATTCTTTTCTCGTTATTTTCAGAACTGCATGGATTGTGTATAGAATGGGTTGGAAGAAGTGATAAAGGACAAACACAAACACTATTCCTTGAACGATGTAAATATTTATACAACAGGTGCCCTTGTATTGTATTCTCAGTTTTCCTCACCTCACATTGTCTTGCTCTTGCCTAATACCTTACTTTTCATTTTTTACCTGAGGCTTTTGTAGCTTCAGATTGCGTGGTTTGGCTACCTTGTTTTTTTATTATTATTTTGCCATGCCTTGCCTTACTTAATCTACCCTAGCTTTGTGTGACCTCACATTGCGTTAGTGCAGGACTCTTTTTTGTATTTTCATTTTGTCTTGAGTAGCTCTTGCCTAATGCCTAGTCTTGCATTGTTTAGTCTAGCTTTGCATAGACTCGCGTTGTGTCGTGGATCTAGTCTAGCTTTGCATAGACTCGCGTTGTGTCGTGGATCTTGTCTTTAATCGTGTTCTCATTTTGCTGCGTTTCCCCTTGCATAGTTCTTGCCAAATGCATTGCCTTGCTTTGCATACCCTAATACCCTAGCCTTGTGTAGTCTCGCGTTGCGTCAGTACAACACCGTGTCGTGTTTTGTATTTTCATTTTCTCTGTCCTCACCTTGCGTAACCTTGCCTCATATCTTGCCTTGCGCTGTTTAACCTAGCCTTGCATAGCCTCACGTTGCGTTGTTTTGCTATCTTGTCTTTTATCATGTTCCTAATTTACCATGTCTCACCTTGCATGGCCCTTGCCTAATACATAGCCTTGCTTAGCATACCCTAGCCTCGTGACCTCGCATTGTGTCAGTACGACACCTTTCTTGTTTTGTATTTTCATTTTTGCCTTGGGTATCCTTTCCTAATGCCTTGCGTTGTATTGTTTAGCCTAGCCTTGCCTAGCTTCATGTTGCGTCGTGAATCCATCTTGTCTGTTATCATGTTCCAATTTTGCTTTGCCTCCCCTTGTATACTCCTTCTCTAATGCCTTGCTTTGCTTAGCATACCCTAGCCTTATTTGACTTTGCGTTGCGCCATTTTGACACCATATTTTTTATTGCAATTTCCCTGCGTCTGCTTGTGTATCCCTTGCTTAATAACTAGTCTTCTTTAGCCTACCCTTGCAAAGCCTCACATTTAGCCTTGCACACTTTATTGCAACGTACATAGTTTTATGATATGCATTAATTATATTTTTCTTTTCAGATTATTGTCAGAACTGCATTGATGGCATAAAAAGTTTTAAAGATTGGATTGAAATTTTTTCAAAAACACACAAATTCAAAGATTTCATTCAACATTGGAAAATGTTGATGTTAAGATTGCCTCATAGTATTCCATTCCTCATAGAGGATTTCGTATTAACTTCTTAGATTTCTAGTACACATGGAAACTGTTTATTGCAAGAGACATATTATGATATTTTGTCTTGTATGATTATTTTCAGAACTGCATGGATAATATGCAGGCTCTTCAGGATTGTGTGGAACATTTCTTCGAGGAAACATACACTTTTTTCAACACTGGAAAATCTTAATATTTCTGTTACTCTCTTTCTCAGAGTGGAATATGATTTCTAAACACATGTGCGTACCTTTTTATATTATGCGTTAATTATATTTGTTGATGATGGAGAAGCTTGATGTGAAGATTGTCTTGCAATTATACTTTTCCCCAGATAGGACGATGCATTAACTTCTTGGATTTCTCTTACAAAATAGCACATTTTTTTGCAAGGAACATAGTTTTATTGTATGCATTAATCTTATTTTTTAATGTTATTATTTTCAGAACTCCTTTGATAAGCACGCTTTTCAAGATTGCATGGAACATTTCTTTGAGGACACACACTTCAAGATTGTCTGGCAGTTGTTCCCTTTCTCACAGAGGAAGATGCATTAACATATTGGGTTTCTAGAACATGTGTGCACTCTTTCTTAAAGGGACAGAGTTTCATCAGATGTGTCAATCATATTGTTCTTGTCGAATTATATTCAGAACTCAAATTACGTTTTTTTTTTACGTTAGGTTGGTGGCAAGTTTGTATTATTCCAAGAGCTATTTATATTTGAATTTCTCAGTAAATGGCTTAATTTGTATGTAGAACTGACTGCATGCCAGAATATGGAGCACAATTAACAATATTCACGGAATAACTGCTTCCATGAACAGGCTGTACTTATCTGTCCTAATTACCTCTGCCATATGTTTTCTAGTTATCAGAATATATCTGTGATACAAAAGTGAATTGTTTTGCCATATCACATTGCCTTGTACATTCATGTGCCGTGCTTGTTATGTTTGCTTTGCCATGTGTGTGCATTGTGCAGTAAAAACACTAATGAATTTATGTTGGATATTGACGATAGTAATATTGATATGTTTAAAACACATGGTACATTAAATTTTGTTTAAAATAAATCATACATTGCATTTCTATTACAATAAAACTATTTTTTTCCTCCCATTTCAGTCCTATTTTGAGACTGAAATGGGAAACGTAATGAAAGCTTTTTTGTTGTTAGTACTCGCAGTTCCTCTGCATTTATTTACCCTGGCGATTGAATATTATGTATTGTTAAAATGTATATTTTATTGGTGGATAATAGGTCAAAATGTCACTGTTACTGCACAATAACCCGTTCTACAGATACCAAACTGTGCATTACATGCACTTGATATAAGAAAGGAAATTACCCTTGCAATGCAAATTGTTTGAGGTCAAATCCGAATACTGGCTTGTCTTTGTTTGATTCATATCTGGGTTTCATGTTAGATTTAGTGGAATTAGTTCAGAGTACCTCAGACACTTTAGACTGCGTCTTTTGTGATGCAAAATGTCTGCATGAGCTGTTGCTTATTTTTAAAACCTGCGTCCAACAAGTGACATTCCAGGATGAAAACGAAAATAAACCTCTTAATATTTTAATAGTGCAGAAGAAGAAAAGGGAATATTCAGATTCATAAGCAGGAAGGGCAACAATTGCATTTAGTAAAAATCACTGATTGATCTGAGTATGTCACATGGCAGATAGATGGATGCCGTCGCCACGGCCAAAGTTATTTTTTATTCTTAAGGATTATGTCAAGTTTTTGAGCTCCATAGGGTTTGAACTGCAGTTTGTGAAACTATACAGGAGGCAATTTAAGTTTTTAGTTTTTTACCATTGCTTCATCAGTATTGAATCACACTTATGGTCTTTTAAATGCATGTATTCCAGTATGACAATAGCAGTAGATATCTTACTTTTACCAAACACTGGCCCAAATTTCGGAAAAATCAACTGCCTTACTGAGAAGGTCTTAGGTTTCTTACTAGCTGAGTGTGATTGCATCGTCTTTATAGATTTTTAGACCAGTCTTTTGCGATTATTAAAACTTGAGGCAAGTATCTAATTTAATCACAGTACTCTTTTATTATATCCATGATTAGGATGATAATAGTAAGCCTTCATCAGGTGTGGCTCTTCACGTGGGGCGGCCTCCTCGTTGGCAAGAGCTGGACTGTACTGGACACAAGGATTGTTCAGTATTGACTAACTGGCCCCACAGCTACTTTTTTCTTGTGTGCATGAAAATAGTTACAATAATTAAAAATGTTAAACCAACATTCAAAAACATGAAAAGACAAATTGTTGCATTTCCATTTTTGTAAGTTAATGGCTTTGCTAATGTTGATACAGTGACATTAGTCCAGGTCACAATTCTTGATTACAGTCAACCCTCAGGCACGTCTACCCTAGCATTCATGGCTTGGGACTAAGAAAAGCCTACCCATCCTCGTGGAATGAAATTCGACATGACTATTTGCATGAATATCAGAAGAATGGTTTCATGCATGTGCGTGTTTGTGTGTGTATATTTAGTTAGTGGTACAAGCAACATATGGTCCGTTAATTTCGATTTGGTGATTCAGACTCCTTTTCCTATGTTGTACAAATCTATCATGAAAACGAGGCTAACCTAGGCAGATCAAGAAAAAATATGATAGCCAGTTGTACTCCAAATAACAATCTTAGCTGTTTGCCTGATATTTCTTTGCATTTGTCAAGAATATCATCACATGTTTCTCAAGCAGTTCAGGGAAGGAACAGATGCACAAAGTACAACAGTGAAGGATTGACAATTTCTTTAAATGTAACTTGATTTATAACCATTCTTGACGGTCTTTTTCTCTACTCCACACAACAAACCCATGTTAATGCATGAGGAAGCAAATATTGAAAACATGATTTCTCCTTCTGATTAGCTATGTTTTTAATGTACAGCTGTGATGAATGATGACTGTGGTAAAACCACGCAATCAGAATAAAACATTTAAAAAATGGATGCCATGACATAAACTGCAATAGTTCAGGTGGAAAGAGGCTTTGATTTTCCCTATAAATTTTTTTCATTTGTCAACTGATAGACTGTTTTATTCCAATGAATACATCTTTTTATTTGAATAACAGACTGTGAGTTTAATATTTTCCAACAAAACAGCAGGACTTTTTATACGTACATTTACCATACATTTTTTTATATCTTATAGGTTCAGCAGAAAATGTATCCATGTCAGCATGCTCATGTACAATTGGACTGAATAGTGCTTGTGGACATGTAATGGCTGTTCTATAAGTCTACAATGTACAGTCCAATTGAAGAAGATGCCCAGTTCAAAGTGAGTGAGCTTGTGGAAATACTTGAGGATTTTACCTTATTTCCCACAGTGGTCAGTGGTTCTGACTCTCAAAAGTTTTAACACATTTGGGAAAATTTGTGAAGGACAGCATTTTGAGCTACCAGCAAAGAATGTCAGGTGAATATATATTAAATCTAATGGACATTAACACTTTCCAGAATTACCCAATAATAATGTAATGACATGGACTCCACAGTAAAGTTTGAAGTTCTGACTCTGAGTGAGACAGAGCTGGGAAATTGAACATCAGACTGCAGTCCAGACACCCAAGATGGCACAGTATCAGTATAATAGCATCAAATTATGGAGACATTGCAAAATACAGGAAAGATAAAGCTTTGTGTTTTATTGATATAATTAACATCATATCATATAGTGTCATTTTACATACAAGCAGGTCTCCCATTACTTTTCATGTACAAAGATGCAGTAAACCTAAAGATTCAACATATATTTTGCAAGCATTGTAAGAAGTTTGAAATTTAGAGATTATTATACATACAATAAACTTGCTTTTAATTAAATAAATATTAAATTCATTGTTTTGCATATGTGATCACTGGATGTGAAGCTTCCTACAATAAACTTAAGTTAATGCCAGATATAGGTATTCATGAATATACTCGTAGATAGGTAATGTAGAGGGATAGCATAATGAATATATCTTATATCACATTCTGCAGGCAAGATAAAGTTGCCTATGTTAAAAATGTACCCCCACCATCTGTCTCTGATACAAATGTTTCTTCTGCAGATGGTGAGAATCTAGCCTAATGCTTAAATGTAGATAGGATGTATTTTAATTGTGAATAAAGTTACCTTGCTATATTCTTTTGCTGCAATCAGTTCTTCCAATAAACTTTACAGCACCTTGTATTTTCTTAAAATAAGATTGTGTTTGTAACATACAATGAGTTTTATGTAAGAAACAAAAAGAAAAACTCATTTGATTCTTAAAACAAGTTCAAAACCAGCTGAAGAAATCAAGGAAAGTAATATTTAATGGATAAAACGACACCACAATATCCAAGTACAGCATTTTATTTAAAAAAGAAATGAAAACTTTTAAATTAGTGTGATGTGTGATTTTGATTTGTTTCTAATGTTTTTTCTTCCAGAGAATGGATGACAATGTCAATCTGTATCCAAGTGGCATAATTGTGAGCCCATTTTGTCATTGCAATGCCTGACAGAAAAGTCTACAACCCAATCAGGAACCCACCTTATGGTTTGTTGGAGAGCAAATGTCCAATTGCAGACACTTTAATATCTCTGAAGTACCTTGCCATAAAATTTCTGTTTGACAAGGAATTTCAGCTGTCAAGGATAAGATTGGCCTCTTCTATTACGTATTCAATTTTAAGTAATAGCTTTCCTGTCGGAATATGTACAAAGGAATGTTTGTTAGATATATTCATGTAATTTTTCTATGCCTTTACATTATTAAATCATTCCAAATACACCAAGCTATATATATCTATATTTAGCTGTAAACAAATTGATTGCAATTTTTTGGCCATTGTTGACTTATCACTCAGCTTGCAAAGTTTGAATTAGTTGGCAATTTTAAATTCAGTTTTGTAGGTTTTATTGTCACACTTAATCTATTGTTTTTAAATATATATTCCCCTAACATGTAATTGGGACCCAGGGAAGGCAAGTGTCAGCATTTTAGAATTTTGTATCATTTTGATATGAACTTTTTGAGTAAAATCAGAGCATCCTGGTATATAGTTTCGAAACATCTTCCCTGGGTGCCATGTATACTTCAATGGAACAGCTCTGTGTTTGTATATATGTATATGTATGTATGTATGTATGTATGTATGTATGTATGTATGTATGTATGTATGCATGTATGTGTTTGTATTTATGTATGTATATGTGTATGTATGTATGTGTGTATGTATGTATGTGTGTGTATGTGTGTGTGTATGTGTATGTATGTGTATGTATATGTAGCTTAGCAAATTTATTTGCATGAAGTATGGCACAATTTTAATGTCTAGAAATAAACGTTTACTTTATTGTCATGTTAATATAGTTAGCCATATATGGCACTTCCATAATGTCTCAGAATCTTTGTTCTAATTCTCAAATTCTGCATGACACCTCTTTTTCACAAAATGTTTTTTGTTTAATTAGTGGTTGTCTGAACAAAGTCAGTAGATTTGCATATGTCCACAATTGATTTATTGACCCAAACATTGATAAAGGTACCACAGATTGTAATTTGCATTCTTTCACTCATGTCTTTCCTTACGAACACTCCGGCGACCTAAGTGGTCAGAGCATCTGCCTCGGATGTGGGAGATCGAAGGTTATAACACCAGCTGAGTCGTACCAAAAGACTTATAAAAATGGTACTGGAAGCTGCCTCGCTTATCACTCAGCATTATTAGGTTAGTGTTATGACTATTCAGCCTGGTGTCAGGATAATGTGACTGGACGGGACATCATTTTAGTGTCTGCAGCATAATGCCCCAGTGCTAGACATCACTATCAACTACCACACTGCAGGCATCATAGCGATATGACTGAAAAATTGTTAAAGCTATGTTAAAAATCTAAATCGTACATGCACACTCTTTCCTCATGTATCATTCGATTTGCAATTTTTCCACATGTGAAGCTGTGAACTGCCCATCAGTGCACAAAAAGTATGGTGTTGCAATGGAAATGCCAATACATTCTAAAACTTTGTTTAAACGAAAACCTATATCTGCCATAATGTGGTCCCCTGGTCCTAACAAATCTAGAAGCCCTGACAGTTTCGTGATCTCCACATTGCTCATGCATCCTGAGAACAAAGCTGACAAAAAGTGAGAGCATGATGTGGAGCTGTTGCTACCAAACTTTTCCAGCTTTTGTTGTTTGAATATATTTTTTATCCAAGTACTAAAAATGAGCCTCATTCTGTAAATATTTCAGTACAGTTGATGATTACTCTAGTTCCTGGATTGGACAGCTGAAACTTGCAAGGCATATTGCTTGAACCTGCCAAATACTTGCACGAAAACAATTTGTCCATGTTTTTTACTTACCGAAAACCTGTGAATATTAAAAAAGCATAAATATCTTCAATTGGAAATCCAAAATCAATCTACACAAAAACTGGATTCATTGCTTCTTGGTGCCCCTTGATGCTGACTTAATTCCCAGTGCTATAATGTAAACTCTTCATTCCAACTGCAATAGGTTTAATGCTATCGAATAAGGTTAAACAAACCTCATACTGGGAAAACCAGTGTAAAATCCTATTATTTCATCATCTGAAAATCTGTTCCATTCAAATATCCCCATGTTTACTTTTGTATTAAAATCTTGCAGTTGCCTTCCCTTCTCTTCCAATTCTGTTTCTATATTCTTCAGTCTCTGGACTCCTCTGGCCAAAGTGGTTAGAAAGTCCACCTCGACAGGGCTTGAAGTTAGTGTTGATGGGTGGCAGGTCCATGACCTGTCATTCTGTGGGAGCCAGGTTGGACATGCATTTAAACAGCTCCAATTTACTTGAGCTGTTGTGAGGAACATCAAATTCAATACAAAAGCATATTTATATGTTTGAGCTTTAATAAATGAATAAAGTAGTTATTTTAAACAATGCAGCTTCCTTTCTGTACTGATCTGAATGAAACGTTTCTTTGTCTTATATAAACTGTTTCCACAGTCACGGGACTCTTAAAACAATAGTCAGATCAAAATGTTTAACATAAAAATTGAAACACATTTACCCATTATATACTATATTCTAAAAATCTGGCCATTTAATCACTTTCCAGATTGTACCAAAAAGAAAATGGTTTTCCTACTTTTGCAACATAATCAGATCACACTTATTAGTTCCATGTAGTCGCAGTCTATTTTATAGTAGTTTTTTCTCTCTCCTTTTGGTGGTGATACACGAGTTAGATTTAGGCATTCTTAGTATTTTATTTAAAGGTAATTGTGTGTTGTTTAGGTTTGATCAGTATGGTGTGGTTGTTTGTGCATTTCTGTGACAATGCAAAGTAAGAGGCAATGAGTCAATGATGATCCGTTAGTGAAATCTGTGATCCAGTAGATGGTGCTTTGTTTATTGTCTAGCCTCTCAAAAAAATGCAGTTATGACAAGAACTTCACCATGATTTCATCTTTGAAGTTACTTTAGAATAAGATATAATTTATTATTATTTGGAGACAATGGAAAGTTCAGTACTGAGAAACAAATGTAGAGAATATATAGGAAATTTAATTGTGATCAGATTCCATCAGGTCGCAATTAATACTTCCAGTTCAGTACCAATAAATGTAGTCCGAATCAACAATTAGGGCATGCATGATACCTTTAAGGGACAAATGCACTCCTAGTTTCATGTAATATTCTTGTGACCTCCACTCAAACTAAATGCATGGCGTACTTTACCAAAATAGTTGTTGACTTGACCTAGGCAATCATCCCTGATTTATGAATGAGAACTAGACATGTGTACTTTACTATAGTACCAGCCAGCCGCCAAATTAGAGAATTTGAAATATAAATGGCATAAACTCAAATGACTTAAATAAGACTATTATAAATTTAATAGATGATACAGATATCTGTAACAGAAGGCTTCCCCTTTATGTTAGCGTGGCTACCGTACTTGAGCTATAACAAATCGCGCATGAGCATGGAATGCGAGTACCAAGCCGTATGCTAAAAGCAGACGTAATTAATATTTTGACTGATAGTTGCACTGCTCCACCACCGTCACTAATCCAACAACAGATGCCAATCCAACAGCAACGGTACAAGAATTTGCACGTGAGATTAACATACAAATACCAAGAGGTGCAAGAAATTCTGACATAAGATATTATATGCATTTGAACAAAACTGTCATTGTATTGAGGATGAAGAAAAACGAATTGCACTTGCTATTGGTACTAAAGCTGATGAGCATATTCGTGCACAGCACAGCAGTCACAAGTACCTGAGTTTATATTTCATACACGAAGTGGTGAATTAGAAGACCACGTGACAATTATCCCACCCACATACAAACCAGGTAAAGATACTTGACAACTGTTAAACAATGATTCCCGAAATCACATCGATGTTACAACATTTCGGTCACTCTGGAATAAAAGCAGATTTTTTTTTTTTAATGCGCATTTATTATGCCACTTGACAAGCCTGAATTTTAAAGCTGATTAAAGCTGTCACTATACAAATTGTACCTGAAATTGAATAAGGCTCGAGGGAAACTTCACTGTCTTGCCAGCTACAATTTTATAAACTTCTACGGTTATGATTAGAAGTCACTTCAAAGGGAGTGTTGGTAATCTTTCCTTGGACGCAGTTGATCACATGGCCTATTGTAGTCACTATAGATGGAACGTGGGGTTCCAAGTTGTGTTTATTTAAATCTTATGAGGTTTTCTATTTGTTTATTATTACAAAACTTCTATGCTAAATGACAGTAGATAAAGTTACAAAATAAATTAGCTACCTACCAATGCATTTTTAATCACATTAAAGGCAATCAAATTGCCCCTGGCTTCACTCTCCCACTGCAGCACACCCTTAAGTAATTTCAGCATGTGTACAAGATACAATATTCTCAAATGCGAAGTTTACAATGTTGCCTGTTTGACAAAGAAAACGTATATAAGTTATGAAGATATTGGAAAGCTAAGACCCAAGAACAAACCATTGCATAGGGAATTCCATTTAATGTCTAATCCAGTGGTTCCCCATCTTAACTTCTAAAGTTTTGCTGACCCCCCACCCGGGCTAATACTTTTAGGCTCCTTTAATTGAGAAAATACATACCCGTAAAAGTAACCCCTTGGTCGCCCTGGGATTCACAGCCCACAGGTTGGGAGCCACTGGTCTAACCCAGTCTCCGCAAAGTAGCAAGTTTTATTTGAAGTCTTCAGCGTAGAAGGTAGTGCGAAATTAGATTGCAGACTTGACTACTATGGAAAAATACTGCACGATTCTGACAATGGAAAGTTAATCGAGAAAAAAATGAGTATATAATAATACATGGATATACGAGCGCCAAGAAATGTATATGGATCAAGGCCTACAGCTTCTACGTTGATGAAGTTAGTGGATTCTGAGTAAATGTGAAAAATATGCATTATAAAAAAAAATGAAACCTTCTATAAAAACAGAGGATGCTCGGTAAGATGGAAAATATTTTTGCTTCGTTTACTTTTGCCATAAGAGTCCCTGATTTACATAAGGTGTCACCATGTTGCATTTGGGTAAATGAGTAATGCGGAGGGAGAGTGTAGAGAAGCGTTAAGGACAAGGGGAAAAAAATTTCAAAGAAATGAAAAATTCAAGCAATATACGTTTGGCCCAACATAAGCCCTTTCCTTGGCCTAACATAGACCTTTTTGCATCAGTTCATATAATTAGATTAGTTATACTTTTGAATACTTTATTTTCATGGAACGGATTTAGTCTTGGAGAGAAAAAGGAAATACAAATTTAAGGTAGATGAAAGGTTTCATTTTCATAATGTTTGCCGTTCATAATAAAGAAAGACATAAAAGGTACAATGTATTCTGAGTTTTGTTTGATGTTTAAACCTTTTATTTATACCTGTACTTGTTTGGATAAAATATGTAACCCTGTATAGGATCAGTAGAAAGTTTTTACATGGAAAGAAACCAACTTTTCTTTACACTGGCAAAATGGATAGTATTTAAAGTGGTCCTTTCATAGTCTAATAAATGAAACATAACAGAGCTGTATGTGCAATATGTCCTGTATAAATGTGTTTGCTTAGCGTCTTTTCAGCATATTTGTAACTTCTTCTTTCCTGTGTCCAACTCTTTTAAATTCCACGTGAGGTCTAAGGAGGCCCTATTCCATAGTTTTAGTTTTTCTGTGGATATTGTAATAACAATATCATCTACATTTCCATGTGTAGGCGAGACAAATAGTACATGAACATGTCACGCTTGATGAATCACATTTACTGGATATTCTCCTGGTTTTGGTTGATTTTTTTCGTCGAGTCTAATATTAAGTTCCAGGACCATAATAACTATATCCCGGAAGGTTTTTCATCAGGATACTTAGCCCATGGAGTTCCTGGTAATTATTTGCGTGCTTTAGCGATATCACCACCGCTTGATTTCTCACGAGACAACACAAATTGTATTTTTTAGTACCACATTTCACGCAAGTATTTTTTAGTACCACATTTCACGCAAGTACGTGCACATCGACGAATCTTGATTATTGTTGTTTTTAATCCACTAGTATCAGTGACTTTTTTGCATCAAACACAATATAAACTTATCACATTTTTACAACATGAATGTAATTGATTTCTCAGCAACACAAGAGCAGGAGCCAGTTAAGCATCATCCAGCATGGCCAAACTCTTCTTGTGCCATTATCATTAGGTCCATCTGGGTCTAGTAAAACTCAGGTGCTACTCAACCTGATAATGAGATGGCTCAAATGGGACAACTTTATTTAGTGGCACCATCCGTAGATGACCAACGATGCTATCATGGAATTTTATGAAAATGCAAAGGATAACGATGATGATAATGTTATCAAATTTATCAATGACGTCGATGATGCACCATCAGTCAATGATCTTAAAGGGATATCAACAATCTAGTGGTATATGATCATCTTATGTTCGACAAACAAACAAAAATCCAATCACAAGGCAGGAACAAAAACATGGACGTCATTTACGTCATGCAACGATACGTTCAGATTCCTAAAGTGATCAGAGATAACTGATTTTCTAGTAGTATTTAATGGTGTTGATACACAAAAGCTGCGAAACATCTACCAGACCTGGTGTCCCGATGAGATGGATATGATTAAGTTAAAAAAAAAACTTCTTTGCTAATGCTCAAAAAACCCATATGGATTTTGTTACAATAAAGTTACATGATTCTCGGACACGATATCGCATTGGTCTCAATAAAATCTTTGGTTGAGAGACCTGTTACCTGACAGCGCTACTTTTTTAACCTCCAGCAGCGCGCGCGCGCGCGCGCGCGTGTGTGTGTGTGTGTGTGTGTGTGTGTGTGTGTGTGTGTGTGTGTGAACGACCAACATGAATGTCTTGGGTCGTGAATGATGATGTCCATGAAAATCTGACACACAAGGTCAAGGGGAAAATAAAGTGGCCAGGTAACTGACACATCAGAGGCCTCGGTTTATCCTGACTTTATATGCCATTTTTGGTAGACGCGTTGATTTCACAAAGGGATCTTCCTCATAGTGGTCTGTACACCTTCCACCTTGATTTATCCTTCTGACCTTGTATGTACAACCTCCCATATATTTTGTGTAAATTCATAATCTCATATTACTAAAAAAAAGTATTACTTGCTGTCCATTTTTGGTAGAAGCGTTGATTTCACAAATAGGAGTTTCCACAAAATGGTCTGTACACCGTCCCTGCTGCTCCTCTGGATACACTGAGCTCATTCGAAAAATTAAAACCCCTTATTAATGCAAGGTGCAATAATGCTTTACGTAAAACCCACAAGACAAAGATAATGAGTTGACGTTTTGAATGAAGAGTATGTAAAGTCATTTCAAGTTTGTATGAGATATTTCTCAACAGCTTGGTCGTTTGGTTAGTGATAAGAAATTGATAAAAGAAAATTGTTTAGTCCATAATTTCTTCTTATATCACTGATTTTATTTCACATCAATCATTATATATAATCAAAGGCTAAAGATTTAAACAGAATCATATAAATCTGAGTCAGACAGAATATGTAAATTCTTTTATAATGGACTTAAAGATGAGTTGCATTTTCACATAATTTTCACAACATGTAAATTGTACAATAGTAGAACGAACCTGTCGTATGACAATTTAGGGACTGTTGGGTGAATTGGACCACAGCTGCATCTGAACAAATTACGGGCTGATTCGGAAACAATGCTAGTCTGATTATGAAATATGTGAAATAATAATAATAATAATAATAATAATAATAATAATAATATTTATTTCCAAAACAAGCCTCTGGACCATGATACATTACCATACGTCACGCGGTACAAAAAGATGTTAAAGTGCTTAACAAGAGAACATCGTATCTATTGGAAGTGATATTCATGAAAGTAATCATTGTTGCATTTTTCGAATTGGGTGAGTTACAAGTATACATTACACAGTAATAACACAAACCAATTTAAAGGGAACCCTAAAATCTGCATGGAGCACGTCTGTAATATTGATCTAGAGTCTTGTGTAGCAGGAGTCTTTGATAAAATGGTTTCTCTCATCTTTAAGGCTTTTACAGTAAATATTGCTAAATTTGTCATATGAATTTTACTAATATCATTTGTATATAAGACCTAAATTTTTCTAAAGTTGGATTTTTATATACAAAAGGTGGGTAAATATTTTCTTCGCATTCCTCCATATAGCGGACAAGCAGTAATAAAATGGAATTAATTTTCCATGTGACGTTACAAATTTGAAGCAATCTTTCTTCATATCAAATACTTACATATCTTCCTGTGGTGACCACTCAAGTGGCATAGTGGTTAGAGCGTCCGCCTCGGATGCGGGAGGTCGTGGGTTCTATCCCCGGCCGATTCATACCAAAGACTTATAAAAATGGTACTAACAGCTGTCTCGCTTGGCTTTCAGCATTAAGAGATTAGTGTTAGAACTGGTCGGCCTGGTGTCAGGAAAATGTGACTGGGCGGGATGTCATGCTACATGTCTGCGGCATGATGCCCCAGTGCTAGACATCACTATAAACTGCCACACTGCAGACATCGTGGCGATATGACTGAAAAATTCTTAAAGCTACATTAAAAATCCAAATCACACACACACACACACACACACACACACACACACACACACACACACACACACACACACACATCTTCCTGTGTTAGTGATTATATGACAAAAATAAGTCTCCCAACAATTATATATATCTTTGACAAGTGAATTCTGCTCAATGATCTATAAAAACGCAATCTTTCCATCAACTTAGTCTCATCCTGCAGCTTTTGACTAAAAATATCTTCACATCTTTAGCTGAACAATCTAATAAATGTATTTTTATCATTTACGCCCTAAGAACGCCAAACATTGCCAAATCCAAATGTAAATAGATGCTTTTTAACACTGTTAGCCCAGCAATCACATTCCCCCCCTCCCCCAATCTTAACTGTAATCTGTTTCATTGTTTAGGATATTTCTGTTCTGGCATTTTTAGTATTCTTAGCCAATATTTCAATATGTTTATATAATATATACTGCGTACCAATTCTTCTAAATTTGTTATATAATAATGCATTTGGAGTGGGCATAGATGTACCAAGAATATATTTACAAAATGACAAATGAGCCTTTTCAATGTCATTGGCATCGTAAAACCCCCGAACCTCAGCCAGTAAGCTAGGATAGGAGCTAAGTAGTGAAGGGGGGGGGGGGCGATAGGGCCTCAATAGGACTTCTATGTTAAAAAAAGGGTTCCGTCACTATGGCCTCATAACGGGAATTTAACATGGAGCAGATTGGGTCTGTCTAGGCTCAAAAGGGAACTGAACATAGGGAATGTAGAGCAACAAGGGATTGGGCCTGTCTAGGGTCAATAGGGACACAAACTTAGATTAATGAACATAAATCTATCACACAAACAATCGACTAAAAACAATTTAGGTAGAGAGAATAGATATCATTTTCGAGACAATGGAGTGGCCCTGAAATTGGCCGTTTAACTTTATCTAATTTCTCTCCTCCTTTCTTCTTCTCCACCATCTTTTCATCTTCTCCATTACATATTTGTCCTCTTCTACTTCTTCCCATTCTCTTTCTCCTCCTTCTCCTCTTCCTCTTCTTTTCTCCTTTCCTCATTCTCTCTTCTTTTTACAGCTTAGCATTGTATGTTCTCATTTGCTTCTTTTCCTCTTTGTCCTCCTTCTCCTCCTTTTCCTCATTAATCAGCTCTCGAAGTCTTTCCTTGGCCTTTCTTAAATTATTGATCTGCATTTTCACTCGGTGAAGACTATAACATCCATCTTCCAACCTGACCAACATTTCCTCCACTATCCCTATAACGACCACCACTTCTTGCAACTTGTGCATTTTACTGACGTGATTGCTTGCCATTTTTTTTGGTTTGTTATTCAATGTTGAATCGCGCGATTGTTGTTGTTTAAGGTCTCGCGCGATTGACGAACGCTTTACTTCATATGTCTCAAGCACGGACGTGAGGGAAAGCATCCCCTCTTACCAACTACCCATATCACTTACCAAACAATCTACAGTGATGAAAGTGCTAACCTAAAATAAAGTTTTATACAAAACAACACACTAATACTAATAAAACCACTTTATTTTTTTATGTAGAAAACACACCATTAGCTACAATCACAATCACATCAGCAAAGGAGATAATGTTTATAATGACACTACTCAACATTCACACAAAAGAAACACTCATGAGTGTAGGAACAAGGTGTTTTAAGAGAAACACACACACATACACACACACACGCACACACACACGCACACACACACACACACACACACACACACACACACACACACACACACACACACACACACACACACACACACACACGTGCACACATACACACACAGCCTATCTTACAAGCCGGGGAAACGAAGTGTTTATAGGCACACTTCTATTTTTACCTACAGACAAACGCACAAGGACAGACAAATTATGGCAACTTGATCAGTCTCTCTTTTCTAGAGATTTGGTTGGCCCTGAGAAGGGCTGTTTTTTGTAACTTCAGATGCACCTGGTTAATGCCTGCACCTCCAAAGCCGGGCACCACATACGCAGCGCCGACTCCAATCCTGCTCCCAACTGACTGCTGTTGTTTGGAGCGCAGATGGTTCGTGAGTAGCCTCATCATCCCAATTCTCACTTTGAAGGATAGTGAAGACTTCCCTTCTTCTTCTTCTTCTATTCCACACGCGTGGATGCTGTGGCCTCCTTACCTCCTGCGGATACTGAGAATCCCACTCTCGCCTCTGCCTCTCCAGTTCTTCGTTCCATTTCTCTATCTGATGGACGACGGGTCTCTGTGCTGGTCGTGGCTGTGGTGCTGGTAGTGGCTGTGGAGGTGTCCTCACCATTGACTAAACTTCACAGCTGTTAGTATCAGGTGAGGCAGAATCATTTTTTTCTTTCCCCTTCTTTCTTTTTCTTCTCCTCTTCTTCAAGCCTGGCACTGTCTTCTATGGCCTCCATGGCCAGCTCATCCAGGATTCGCCTGGCATACTCCAGGTGCATCTGAAGCTCAATCAATTTGCTCATTTTTGAAAGTGTTCACTGGTCAACGCTGGTTAGCCAGACTGACGAACGCTATACAGTATATACCTGAAGCACGGACGTCAAGGAAAACACCCCCTTGCACCAAAACTAACAATACCCACTCCATTATCAATAACATCGAACGCGCGGACCTAAAAGAAACACGTTCACATTTTTACTACAAACACACTTTATTACCACTCATGCATATAAAAAACACAATCTTACACTTCAGGGAAACGATGTGTTTATAAGCACACTTCTATCTTTTGACATAAAACAGGAAAACCAAGTGTTTATAGGAACACTTCTATTTATTAACCTACCAACACACAAAGACAGAAAATGTTTGGCAAATGAATAGTATATCTTTTCTAGATTTGGGTAGCCCTGAAAAGGACTGTTTTGTTGGGGGTTATGGCAATCTCTTATCGTCTTAGACTGCGTCCCCGTCTGGCTGCAGGCTTTCCGACAGGAATAGGATCTGCTTCTACGGGAGGAGAAGGAGAACTCTTTCGTGTCCACTCGACAGTCCACAGAGCCTCTGTCTGGCTCCTGCTGTTGCTATTGCTGCTGTTCTCTCTGCTTCTGAACTCTGTACTTCTCGGTCCATTCTTCTTGCTCCTTCTTGATTTCGTTTTTAAACACCTCTTCTATCAGGTCTTGGGCCACTTGCAGCATCCTGACAGTTTGAGTCTCATCAGGCTTGGTTATCAGGTTTTGCCTGACACGATGTAAATTCACGTAGGCTTCGTTCAGCTTTGCTAGTATTAAAGGCAACAATGGATGGTCAGACTGGAGAACGCCCCGCTTTATACGGCTCAAGCGCGGACGCGATAGAAAACATCCCGTGAAAAAAGAAATTTAAAACAAACCACCAACCATCCTTTTTTAAATAACATTTTTATTTAACCAACAAACAACCAACACATAATATAACATCAGCACATTTTTTCTATAACATATTTTTGACACGGTTGACAACGTTGTGAAGCCTAGTTTCACTACCACTGATGGAGGTCATTTGGCCATTGATGTACACTATGTTTCCTAGCTAAAGACAAGAGATATCCATAATGGTCACAAAACCATCTGTCTACTTTTTCATCGTTTCTAGAAGAGTCACGATCAAAATAAGTCACTAAATGTTCTAAGGGGTATCCAAGACTGCATTGATGAAGAAAATACACACAATATTATCCACACACCATGGAATCTGTGCCTTGTGGTTTCACATTATTGAATCGTGTCGTCTGGGCATTTCTTCTCATAAAGTCTATGATATCGTCTTCCAAAGGTGGTAATCCATACGAATCAAAATACTCCACACAGGCATCGTGGGGAAAGTAGACGGCTACCCAGTGGGTTCCTGGGAGATGACTGTCGTCCGTGTTGATGACATAAGCTTGATGGTCTTTAGGTTTGCGATGAGGAAGTTCATCTTTAGCGCACACGACAGTATTCCAAGAAGCGGAGTACGAACTATTTTTCAAAAAGTAATAAAGTTCCCAGGTATCCATTTTTTGTTTGTTTCACAGGTAATGATAAGTCATCAACTCAATCCTGACATTTTGAGACAAAATCTCTGTCAAGTAATCATCTCTTCGCTTCGTCTCCGTACTCTGGGCCAAGAGAGATTCGATGCGATGGATTTCTAGAGCAGTCATTGGAGGGAAAGAATGATCAGGCAAGTCTTCATACCACTCATGCAACACTGCTTCTTCCGAGATGAGACTCCAAGCGTCCTCCAGATACTTATCCAAATTTTCTTCTTGACTCATCATTAGGCATGTATCGTGTTGAATTTGACTGGGATGATCGTTTTGACATCCATAGCAATCTTTGTTGGTCAACCCTGTAATGGTTTCCGCCAGGTGTTTAGCAAAACAGCACACTAAATGTTGTTCTTATTCTGGCCACGTGGACATCACATGTCCTCTTCGTCTTTGTCTTTTTTGGTGGATGGTTCTGCTTCCACGATATCCTCTAATTCCATTTCCAAAGATTCTTTACCATTTGAAGAGGGATAAGAGTTTTCCATAGCTTCTAATAGTCTAGGATGACTTCTTTCAAACTGTTGATTTCTATCGTATTATCAAATTCGGCATACAAGATGGCGTTCACCATCTTGGGTAGAGCTTTAGCATACTGAAGTTTTACACGCAGTTGACCAGATTTTATAGGGTGGAAATGTCCCTCGTCGTTGCCTTTATGGAGTGAAATCAAAAGCCCACAAAGCATAACCTCCTGCATAATCGTTGTACGTAATGCTGTGACTACTGTTGGTCCCTACCGTCCGGTAGCTTTGTACAGGGACACGTACGACCTCAAGTAATTCTTCTTGTCAAAGTCAGGTTCGAAGGGTCTGGTACACAAGGTCTTGACATCTCGAGTGACTTCGATCTTGGACACGTCGAAGTGCTCAAACTCGAAAGGATTTTGATCGGGGGCTCCGTTGAGGGCTGCATTGCTAATGATGCCAATGATTAAACGTTTAGGTCACTATCCTTTGAACAGACGATCTTCGATCTTGGATCGGAGTCCAGTGGTAATGGTGTTAGTTTTCACCTCCACTCGTCGTATCGGATACTTGGCGGTCGTTCTGCTCAAAGTGTGACTGATGTCGCTTCCCACTTTAGGTAACACTTCCACGCGTCGCACATAGAGTTTGGCTTCTTCGATGACGGTTTTGTAATTGGCAGCATCAGTCATCAAATGAAAAGCGGTACTGCTGAGATTCAGTCTGAGTCGGACATCCACTCTGTTCAGCAAACTCTTCTCTTGTAACCACATGTCCAAATGCAAACGATCCATCAGTTCTAAACTACGTCCATCCTTGATTTTGTTTCGTCGGTCGTTGAATCCAACATTGTGGCTTGGTTCTTTATCGGTAATCAAATCTTTAATCAAAAAACTAATCTTTGACTTTGCTTATCGTGTCGGGTTTCCATACCACGCAAGCATCCAAATGGGTGTTCTTGGCATCTTTTCCGTACGTCAAGAGATTTTCCAGGTATGCTCGGTAAGGATAAGTATCCATGCTGCTACTAACTAGTTTGTTATTCAAGTACAAATCCACTTCACTGAACAAGGAATGCATGAAATTGTTGACGGGAGCTACTTCCTCGTTACCGTCTATAGAATTTCCAGTCGTATTGAGAACTTTGACTTTCAGGTACAAGTAACTGCTATTCAGATTGATGTAATCTTCGGGCTGTCCTTTGATTTCAAATTCGATGGGGGCTGAGTTTGTCAAAGAGGAGATGGGATGAAATTCTACCCATTGAGATTCTTACATCGTCATCATAGAGGGAGGCATGGCAAACAGATCCAGTTCAAACTTGGAACATTCGCAAAACTCTCGGTGCATCATTTTTTCTCTCTGTTGTTTAATAATCAAAGACGTCTAATTCTCGGACGGTTCAGTTGACATATTACCTCAAAAAGCTTCAGGTATAATACGAACGCTGGTTCTGATGCTAAAGCTTTTCAAATGCACTTGTAATGCTCTTAACTCGAGAAGAGCATTGGAAGAGTTAGCGAAGAGCGTCAGTCAACATTTTAGACGAATTAATATTCCTAAGGAAGATCTGTATCCCGTTAACATTTTCAAGAGTTAAAATCATTGGAAGAGTTATAGAGGAGCAATAGCAAATTAACCAACACTTAAAGACGATAATGGTGTACAAATATTGCTTGCATTACTTAACTCTTCTAACGTATTGGCTGATACGTTTCCAATGCTTTCCTCTATTCGGATCAGTTGAAAATATCAAATCAATGCAGTTCAGTTATGTGACAATAGTTAGGTCTTAACCTAATTTTCTTCCAAAATTCCCCTAACGCTCGTAAATCTTGATGAGCATTAATAGAGTTAGCGAAGAACATTTACCAATATCTTACACGAATTAAATTTGCTAAGGAAGATAAGTATCTCTTTAACGTCTTCATGAGCTAAGGGCATTGGAAGAATTATAGAAGAGCAATAGCATTTGGCAAATGCCTTTTAGTAACTCTTAAAAAACTTCCCTCTTCTATATTTAGGTTAGTTGACATATTGCGTCAAAACTCTTCAGGTATCATACGAACATTGGTTTTTCTGCAAATGCTCTTCTAATGCTTTTAACTCTAGAAGAGCATTGGAAGAGGAAGCGAAGAGATTTAGCCAGGACCTTAGAAGAATTAATTTTCCTAAGGAAGGTATGTGTCCCGTTAACAGCTTGAAGAGTTAAGAGGATTGGAAGAAGTATCGAAAAGCTATAGCATTAAACTAAACCTTGCACAGGTTTACGTTTTTCATATCTTCCTTTCTTTAAATGAACATAGGCCTTGGAATCGTTAACGGGGTGCAGATCTTCCTTCTGGTCAGTTGAGTCACCAAGCCAAAACAGATCGGGTATCTGAACAAAGTTACTTCTTACCCAAATGCTCTTCCTAAACTCTCATAATGCTCTTAAATCTTGAAGAGCGTTGATGGAGTTAGCAAGAAGCATTAGCCAACACGTTTCAAGAATTAAGTTTAGGAAGGAAGATCTTCATCCCGTTAACGATTTCAAGACCTATAGCAATAGCATAAGAACTTTCTCGTAGAGACGTAAACGATTTACAGAGCTTCCTTTCTTAACTTATTTCTTGTTAATTATTGGCTAATGCTCTTCTCTAAACGGGTTAGTTGAGATATCACACCGAAACAGTTATTGTATGTGACAAAAGAAAGGACTTATCCTAATTTTTGTCCAAATTCTCCTAATGATCGTACATCGTGAAGAGCATTGGTATACGTAGCGAAGTCCACTAGCCAATGCGTTACAAGAAGTAAGATTCCTAAGG
>JAECUM010028102.1:0-12524 GCA_016617855.1 Megalonaias nervosa | reverse complement strand
GAAGAGTTTAATGGATCATTCTTAGAAAATGGATCAGATATTGTTGTTAGTCCCGTTTCAATACCAGATGTAAGTGATTTTGAATTGTATGACGAGGATTTATTTTGCGGGATTCAAAACAGTTTACAAGACGAAGATTTATTGTATGATGGGATGTAGGAGTATATAAAGTGGAAATATATGAATAACAGACACTATACAAGGTAAGCTGTTTTTATTTCACTGAAATGCAGGAAAAACTAATGAAATAATGAATATAAATGTAACCATGTTTTTATTGTCAATTTCCGTAGTCAGCCATGATGATGCTCTAGTATTCAGCCTAGCAAACAGCCTCAGTAGTCTCGGTAACTGATATGAATAGCACTCAGCAATAGTGAAACTGCACAACAGCTGTAGTAGCTAAAGGGTTCAGATATGACAAAACATTGAATGCAAAATTTTTTGATTTATGTCAAAAACACAAGCATAAGAACAATTGTGTCAGTCCAGTTTCAGATTTCAAAATTCATCCATAGTTGACAATGCAGGATCTAATGAATATACATGTTCACAAAAGTTTAAACGATGGCATAAAGCAACACTCTTGGTAATATTTTCAATAAAATACAAGACAAGACTGATGAAGTTATGACAATATTTCAAAATAATTATAAAAACATGTACCTTTTCTGTGTTTCAAGGTTTTAAAACATTTATAGTATCAGGCAACAGAAGCAAAACATTCGAGAGAGGAAATGAAATGTCCTGCAGAAACATGTTTTTTTATGATGTCAGATGGTGGAGGGGGGAAAGAGACTGTCATTGACCCAAATTTTATGTGTCTAACTTAATGGTGTAGGATGAGTTAACACACTTTACACACACACACACACCTGATTTAAAACAGATCTTCACTGACCTATGTAATGATCTGACAGCAACCATTTAACATACATACCATCCATTACACTTTTGGCATAATCATTACGCCTTTTTTTACCAAATTATGCTTTCCACTAGACTCAATATGGATTACAATTTTTTGCCAGATTAAAAAAATAAAAATAAAGCAACAAAAAGTTGTTTTTGTCATTTTTATTATCATCTCATTAATTCCACCCACATTGATTTGAGAGTTCTTAAAAAGGTGACTGTTCCATAAGAATAGCATAAGAGTACTTTCCTTTATATGACCCATTTCCAAGAAAACTGACGGGTTTCTTCGAAAGTGAACTTTGCCAAACAGATTCATGTTATTGATAGGCTAGGTAGTGAACCAGTCTATATTTTTAAAGAAAATGGCACCAGATGTTAAGTGAAATGCTTTATAGTGTGAGTTATGGATGTTATATGATGGAAAATGTTACAGCAGATGAATCTCTTCAAACTTCAAAACATGTCAGATCAGAAAAAATGACAAATCAACACCGCTTTACAGACTAAAAGAAGAACATGAGAGTAATATAATACAGCACTCTGAGCACCTGACCATGATTATTGCAGAATTCCAGTTCATGATCATTCATTGAAAGTTACACATGTAGACTAGTTAAAGTGAATATAAATAATTGTTTAATAAATTTTGTGTTTGTATTCTGGTTCTAATTCATATGGATTTGCCATTTGTGACACGAATTTTGACCAGCTGCAGAACCAAGTTAGTAGTAAAAATGTGTCTTTTCCATACCTGCTGTAATTCTGACATGTAATATATAGATAACACTATTTACGCTTTAATTACAGTTTTTTGTCACTTATAATAGCATTAATTACACTTACACCTTTCCTGGGGGTTGGCATATATGATTTAGGGGTTAGGTTCTGGTGACCTGTGTTATTACCATAGTCACTAATTTTATCAGGCAATCAGATGAAGTCTTGTATCTTTGCGTTTGGGAATCTGATTCTTATGGCTGAAGAGCATCAGTGTGTGCTGAACAATTTGATTCACTTTCAGATTTACATTGGCTAATTCAGAGGTCACCAGAACATGACCCCTAAGCAGTTGCTGTCGTATCTTCATGTAGGAAAGTGAAGATCTGACATTAATCAGATTGACACACAGACACACAAACACACACACACACACATACACATACAAACACACACACATGCATGCACACAAACATACACATACACACACACACACAATGCATTTTTATAGCATGGAGATAAACAAGATGGTGATAAAATGTGTAAGATTATCTTGAAGAGATGCATCATCATTTTTGTAAGATTTTGAAGAATGAACTTGTTTACAAAAGTTGGCATTGTCGTACTGTTGGTTTTGTGTCAAATTGTTGTGATTCATTTTTCTTGGATGTGGCAGGATTTTCATTTTTTTTATGTCCTTCATATCATTGTCATTAAATAACCTTGACAGAAATACCAAATAGCTAGTTAATTAAAGTAGACCGTACTAATTATGATATCCAGTTGGATACATGAACAGGGTAAAGGGTTGGAAAAGACTATTATACAATCAGTTTTGGTTCTTCAGGTTATATATCAGAAGAGCTTATGGGATATCCTGTTGTCCATTGTCTGACATCCAGACATCCATTAGCAAAGTTTACTATCACTACTTCTCCTAAAGTACTTGGAGGATTGCTAGGAAACTTTTCACACATAATGATCCCAAGGTCTGGTTGGTCCTGCTGAGACATCTGATATGGCCATCACAGCAGCCATCTTGAAATCTCATTGCTACTCCTCTTGAATAGTTTGGTCACATCAGCATGGAGTTTTCACTAAAATACTTCTGATGTCTTATTGGTTCAAGATGAAAATGGTGCCAGTCTGACATCTAATATGGCCACTTTGGCAGCCATCATGAACATTCTATCCCTACTCCTTAACAGAAAGCCGTATTGGCATAGGGTTTTCACAGGAAGGCTTATTATGATGTCTGGTTGGTCCTGAGTAGAAATGGAAATGGTGCTAATCTGACCACAAATATGACTGCCACAATGAATGTATTGAAACTTTTGTCACTGATTCTTTTCAGTGAAATAATCATATCAGCATTGGGCTTTCACCATACGTCTTTCAGTGGTATCTAGTTTGTCCAAAATGAAAATGGTGCTGACCTTAAAACTTGTCACTACTCCTTAATGGCTGATTTGAAAATCTTCTCACACAAGTATATCAGAAATGGTTTCAACATTTCAGAGTTAAACAGAAGAAATGGTGTTATCATGAATTCCTGGAAATTCTTTTCAGATGGTAGAGCATCAGTCCCTTCAAGGGACTCTTGTTTTATGTTTACTTTGGATAATGTGACTGTGTGGGACATCATGCTACATGTCTGCTGCATGATGCCCCAGTGCTAGACATCACTATAAACTGCCACACTGCAGACATCATAGCGATACACACACACATGCCAAGTCAATTGAAAGCACTTACCCCAGTCATCTAAATCTAATTAAATGACATTTTAAGGGTCTTAAGTAAAATGCAATAACCCTTTCATCACTAAGTAACGTTGTAGGCATAGAATCCTCAACACTAAGTAACTTTGGAGTTGTAAAGCAAAATGACTTGTCAACTTTGAAATAACATAACTTTGCCAATTTTAAAGATATCTGGCTGGATTAGGTGTCAAAATCAAGGTTAAAAATCAAATTTTATGACTAGTTCACTAAAATGTGCATATCTGTTACAAGTGTTAAAATACAGGTGCAAACAGGTAACACAACAGGTAAAATACAAGTAATTATCTATTTGCCTCTTAGAAAACTTAGAAAGTTCCCGAAACTTCTTTAATTGACCCTAGATGTACTCATGAATAATTCCAGTAGCAACACAAGTCTTTCTTTCAGGTATTTGACAGGTAGAAGCTTTCATCCAAGGTGAGATCTGTCCACACACCTGTATTGCTTCTGGCACGTTTGATTGTCGCATTCAAATTCGTTAGACGGACAATGTTTCCAAAAACTTCATCTGAATAGCATATTTGAAAATATTCCAAAGCTTTCCTGGAGCCATCTAACACTTGGGTGGGTCCAACTCTCCAGAAAACTGTAACAAATCTCTTTGGTTTTCCAACTTCGTCCAAACAAAATTACGTGGAGCATACAATTCCTCCGGTTCAAAACCTTCAAAGTCCTCTTCATCGTCATCACTGTCACCCACAAGCACATGCCATTGTCTCTCCAGACATCTTTACTTATTTTCATCCAACTGTACTAGGTTGAAATTGGTAATGTCCTCTGATAATTCAAAATCTGGCACTTCACTATCATCTGATTTTTCTTCAAACTCCGCCATTTTGGATACAAATTTCACCATTCGGAAAACTCGTTAAAAGTGCCTACTTTGTTCCATATTTCTAGCTGTATACAAGCTAAACTCATGAGATAATCCAAATATAATATCTACATTACAAGAAGGAAGTTATTAGAGGTACCCCGAAATTTATATAGTCAGATACTATAATGTTGCAGAAGAGCACTGCTCCAGACAGGTAAAGCGGTCCACAGTGTTTACGGACTTACTTCCCCTGGACCGGAAAACTGGTCCATAGTGATGAAAGGGTTAAGACTAGTAAGTAAATGAACATAGATGATATTTTCAGTTTATGTTCAAACTTGACTAAACATGTTTCTTGAGAGCCATAGATGGATTATAGGTAAAGAAGGACAGTAACTCTTGATTACTTGTTCATTTTAATGCAGGGACTATCCCAAAACAATTCTCAAGAAAGTGATTTATTCACAGAGAAAATTGCACAAACTGACTTTCAATGTAAATTTACTAAAGTGCACAAATTTGAAGATATTTTTCATGCATACAGTTCATGACTCAGAAAGTTAAAGGTCATATCCGTGACTGAAAGATGAAAATTACTTTCAGCACAGTAACTTTAAGTTAGCATCACAGAACTGGACTTTACTTTATGGATGCCTTGCACTTGGAGCAAGAGAAGTCTATTGATTTTGGGATCAAGGTCATTGGCTGAAAAATGAAAATGATTTTTGCACAAACTTTAGTTTTCAACTTTGTGCCTTTATCAAAATTTATGGGTAAATTACTTTTTGAGGGTAAAAAGAAAACCCTGTTGATTTTTATGTTAAAAGGACATGGCAACTGGTCTTTGCATAATAACCTTAGTTATAGACAATCTACCTGTCCATAGTGTGCAGAGAGCTTGTACTTTAGGTAAGGAGAGACCTATTGATTTGGGGTCAGACAAAGGTCAAGGTCTTTTTGACTTGAAGAAAAACTGCTTTTGCACTAAAACATTTGTTCTGGTTTAAGTTCCACTACCAAATGTGGGATAGCTTGAACTTGTGTAACAGAGAAATCTATAGCTTATGGGGTCTAAAAGGTAAAGGTTGAAGTCATGGTAAGTCTTAAAAGAAAATAATTGTTTCTGTACTTACTGTTTCATTCAAGACCTAGACCAAAATCACATCAAGTTCATTGAGACCCATTAGTAAATAATTTCCTCAATCAACGATTCTCTACCAGTGTCTACATAGAGGACTATTAAACAAAAGGAAAATATTTAATATACAGTTTGTGGTACTCTTTCAAAGTTTCATTGGATTTCAACCATATTTGTCATGCATCTTTATATTGGTCAGACCTTGAATGAGCATTTAATTTCAGATGTTCCACATTGTTATTGAAAAGAGTTATGTCACCTGATTGCCCATCCTCCTAACTTAGCTTTCAGCAGCAGGAAGATAAACCAGAGTACCTTTATATTGATTAGATCTTGGATTTCCATCAGAAGTTCTGTTTAAAACCTTGCCAGTGTTATAGTAGTGAGTGGGTCGATTGCTGTCCACCCAGTAGCTAATAGCTGTAGTTGATGTTAATGATATAGTCATCATCGTTATCATCTTCATGAATGTCATATATTCGTGAAAAGAAAAACTACTGTCATCAAGTTACAAAAAAAGAAAGACTGCATTTCTATGAACAACTCTAAACTTTTAGAAGCTGTTTTGTAAAAAGTCACTCCATATATAGATAGACTAAAATGTTTCACCAAAAATTATTGTAAGATCTCTACGTTATAGCAAATTATATTGAATCCTTCTAAAATTGCATGTCCTTGTGAGTTATTTCATCTCTTTACATCTGACCACAAAAAGTGTCACAATTTGAGATAATTGTGATTGGTCATTAAGTAGTCAGTGAGCGAGGGACAGTGGTCAGTCAAGTAGGCTTATATAAACAGCCATATTTCCTTTCTCTTTTGTTGTCTTTGGCTCCCCTCTGTCTCAGTCTACCAATTATCTGTTTAGTAAATAGGATGGCCGTTATCATAAGTGGAGATAGGACATTGCCCAAGGATAGGGGAAATAGTCAACAAGCTAATTATAACACTGTGGTTGCATCCTGCACAATTATTTGTGTGAGCAAGGACTCTTACTCCAATACAGTATTGGTATAGCAAGTTTTAGGATGATCATTTTTGGTACAAACTACTTTTTCTGCACATCATTCAGACATTACACTAAAATTGCAGGGTTTTTTATTTTTTATGTTCTTTGTGAAAAACTAATGTAAAATGTAGGAAAACAGATGCCTGGCTTGAAGGTTGTATAACTTAAGAAAATGGTTTGTACTCATACTTAGACCCCAAATTTTGACAATACTGTATCTTCACGCATACAAGTAGGAGCCAACTGCAAACTGCACACCTAGACCCAGATCTGTCTAATAATGTACCGGCAGATCAGAGTCTGTGCATTTTGTTAGGCATAATCTGTAGAACAAACAACATAGACCCTGATCTACTGATGCATTATGCACTGGCAGATTAGAGTCTTAAGTTTTTTGCAGTTGGACCCGACTTACAAGCAGTTGTTTATGGTAAATCTTAGCATTGAGAAATTACAGAATATTACAGTACTACTATGCTTAGAAGAAGTTAATGGTTTTAGAATGGAAGCATTAAAGTTCTCTAACATAGAGACTGCTTTCGGTGGCTTAAGTGGTTAGAGTGTCCACCTCAGATGCGGGAGGTCATGGGTTCAAACCCCAGCCAGTCACACCAAAGACTTATAAAAATGGTACTGACAGTTGCCTCACCTGGTGCTTAGCATTAAGAGATTAGTGTTAGGACTGGTTGGCCAGGTGTCAGGATAATGTGATTGGGTGGGACATGATGTTGCATGTCTGTGACATGTTGCCCAGTGCTAGACATCACTGTAAACTGCCACACTGTAGACATCATAGCGATATGACAGAAAATTTTTTAAAGTTACATTAAGAATCCAAATTACACACACACACACACACATCTCTAACATAGAATATAAGTTTGTAATTTTGAATGTATGCTTTAAGGAGTTGTGTAACATCGAGGATTGGTTTCACATGATAGAATCAGTGCTATCTGTAGCTGCTTTGTTGGGAATGATCTCATTTTTGAGAAATGCAGTGGCTGAATGGCTAGCATGCTACATTCAAGTTGTTCAGTTTTAACCCAGTCCTGGGACAAGGTGGCCAGTTCCTGTGGTATGTCTCTGGAAAGCATTTTAACCATATTACTTTGGTTAGCACTAAATATAGTCGTTCATGTTCTCATGTTTTGTTAAACACCAACAAACCAACTTATTTTTAGGATAGTTGGAAAGAGAGGTTTGTTCTATATTGAATTATAGACCGTTTGGCAGATTAAGTATTTAAAAGATGAAGATTTTATGATTGGCTGAAGATAATTACTGGGAAAATAATAGCATAATTTTTTCAGAGAAACCTACATAAGGGTAAATTATATGCACTATTAGGCTTGAACCTGAAACTATACTTTTTATCAATGATAACTATACTTGTAATTATGTTCATAATGGTAGTCACTTGAACAGTACTCACTAATCGTATCTTTTAGCTAAAATTTTACAATATTTGTATTTGGATTTTTGTATTCTATTATTACTTTTTCCTAAGGTAACTGTTCTCCCCAGTGTTGTCTGTATCTTTGAGCATAAACTGTACATTATTTGGATTTTTGTATTCTCTTATTACCCTTTCCAAAGGTAACTGTTCTTCTCTAGTGTTGTTTGTATTTTCCTCCAGACAAAACAGTACTGGTAGATGGAAGCTTCCAAAAGATAAGGGAGTAATAGAGTCAGTAAATCACATGACATCATATGGTGTCTCATAACCTCAGCACAATAGTACTAGCAGGAACAAGTGTAAAAACTTGTGCAAAGTTTTGCATCCCGACATCAAGGGAAATGCATGTTGTTCTAAAATAAATCCCTGTTGTTAACCAATTGGACTTGATAATTTATTATGTGATGTACTAATTAACATTATTTCTCATCTGACCAACACAACAATTCAAAACCAAAAAAAAAATCTTTTAATATGTTAGAGATACAGACACTGTAAGTGGGGGATTGGCTTGGGTGGGGCGGGGTGCGGTGCAGGTTTATTCAGCTGTTGTACAAGCTGTTTACCTCCCTAAAAACAAATCAGTTAATTGCAACAAGGTAATATACATAGCAGTTATAACATTTTCTTACAGATTAGGATTTCCGTGCATATTTCGTATTTTACTTTCATGCATGAGATTATTTTTTCATAATCTTCAACTTTGCAGTAATCTGCAGATCAGTATTTTTGTTAGCTCTGTTGGTCATAGATGAGTTAATTATCCTTGCTCCTCCTAAACTACTTTGAAGATTGCCATGGAACTTTACACACACCCAAATTCAACCCATGGCTTTGTTGGACCTGAATGAAACTGGTGCTGCTCAGACATCCAGTATGGTCAGTAGCCCTCTTCAAAATCTTGTTATGGTTACTTCATTTGAATGGATGGTCTTATCAACTTGGGGTTTTTACAGTCTTAAAAATCGCTATTACTTCATTTGAATGGATGGTCTTATTAACATGGGGTTTCTACAGTCTTAAAAATTGTTACCACTTCAAATGATGTCTACTTTGTTCTAAATGTAAACATTTGCTACGCAGCAGCTAATTTGAAATTCTTGTTATTGCTGAAGAATATCAGGGATGTTTCAACACTCAGTAGTTAAAGTAGGAGAAATAGTCTTATCTTGAATTCCTGGACATTCTTTTTCACCAAGTAGAGCATCAGTCCCTTTGAAGGACTCTTGTTTTTGTGTAATAAACTGATGATACATGTAAATGGAAAAGATTGCATGCCTGTCTTGACAAGAATGAAAATCAGGCATGTGCAGGTTCATTCAGTGTGCGAGCAGATAGCAGTTTTTAAAGCCACACCATATGATGTAAATGTAACTTGGTAAAACCAGGTTGTAGGCCATATACGGCCCATGGTGAAAAGGTTGCACACACCTGATATAATTCTTGTTAAAACTTTGTCATTCAAACATGAAAAATAAAATGATGACAGTGTCTAAACCTTAAAACAGAAAATAGATAATCACATTTAGGACATTTCTTTACAAGTTTTACCATAGTACACCACTCCCTCGATAACTCGCGCCCGGATAACTCGCGAACCCGCTTATAATGCAGTGTCCGGCATGGCTGCCGATTTTTTTTCCAAAGAAAATATATTTTAAAATGTGCTGAACATGAAAAAAATCACAATAAAAATTGGTAAACTGAACCTTGATACATACTGTATTTTATGTAATTTTTCGTACACGAAAAAATAATTATTAACTTCAGTGTACGAAAAATTATATGTAAAATAAATAATTATCATTTGGTTGTACTGGCTGTGTACGAAAAATAAAGGGATCGTACCAAAACAGGTTCTACGGAACACACGCTACTCGACAACCTAACGGTACAAACGTACAAAGTAAATGTATATTTTCTGTCTCATTCTGCTCTCAACTCAAGAATCTAATTACAATAAAAACAAAAGTACTCAAGTACACAACAACCACATGGCTATGCAGTGTTATTTACACAGTAATTAAACATGCTTAACGCTTTGGTTATTCCAGTTGAAACCAAATTGAGGGCAAGAATTGACTGAAGAGGTCAAATCAGTGAGGCTGCCAGTAGGGAAATGAGGCTCGCTTTAGGGAAATGAAAGTCTGTCAATGTGCTATTGAAGCCGTTGTCCATGTAGCAGATGTTATAAGGACAAAGCGATCATATGCATTACTTGTTATTCGAACTCGCCAATAAAGATAATAGTGGGGTATATCATGGAGGAGATTTGGAATGAAATGGTAATTATATCCAAGTCAAAACAGAACAAGCACTTAAAATATAGTATATGTATATATACGAATCGATTTAACGGAGTCCGTGACTTTCAAATTTACGATGGAAAACGACAAGGTTTTTATATTTTATGTTTGTATGACTAATGAAACAATAAGACTAGTTGACCAATGGTCTGTGGTCTTCACTTTAGCATGTACTGAGATGTAATTTTTATTCGATAAGAAAACATCAAAGGGCTTATGAACTCATTTTAAAATGCACGTGGTGTTTTGTTACAGTGATGGACTTAATAAGGAGAACTAATTAACGATAAAATTTAAAGGTACGCATGGTTCACACAGCAACGTGAACAAGGTGTTCCCATCTCTGAACAATTCTCAAGGCCCAAGCAGAAAAAATGGCAAAAAGTATGCAGAATGAATCTCATTTTAGGGCAAGCCATGGATGGCTTTGGAGATTCCAGCGCCAACATAGAATTAAACAAAATTCATTGTCGGGAGAAATACGCTCAGCGAATCAGGAAGCCGCATGCAATTATCCATACCAGCTCAGAGAGATAATCATCTGTGAACAATACACAGAGGCGGCAGAGAAATCAAAGAGTAACACAAAAAAAAAATGAACAGATGTTTTCAAAATGGGAAGTGATATTTGTCAAACGTGTCACAAACTGCAAGTATTATCGTGTTCTAATTTACATTATTTTAAATTTGTAGACCCATTAAATTCATGTTGGTAATGGTTAACCCTTGTAAAAAAAAATTTTTTTCATTTTACTTCTACCGCAATCAAATCTACCCATTGTTCGATCGACATTGTTTTTTCGAAATGAGTGTCAATCTTTTGTATAAAAAAAAGTCTACTTTGGATCAAACAATAAAACTAGAATTTATCCAATTCAACACAAAAATTTGTGATGTAGTACACAATGTGCGAAGTCGTATATGTGTTAAGCGAACGGAAACCATGTGGAATAATGTTTTGATGATCTCCTCAATATACTGTAAGTTATCCTGAAATTATTGTTACTCTGTGAGGAAAAAAGTAAACAAAGTACACCGCTATGAAGAGATATTTATTCACAGTTAATCTTAGCACGATTATTGAGTATTCAACACTAACATGCCAACCCAACCCACCCTCCTTTTGCCTCTACATCGATCCCTTTGTTAGTTTTGTTGTTTGTTATAGGTCCCTCGATAACTCGCGCCCTCGCTTATAACGCGGTTGATGTTTTTGGACCCCATTGTGCGCGAGTTATCGAGGGAGTGGTGTATTCAGTTTTTGCCACATAATTTGTTTGGTTTTTTTTAAATCATGCAATAAAAATAGGCCGTCATTTCAGAGCATTTTTGTCAGCTAAAGATACCTTAAGTCTGAGTAATTCCTGTAGATATTTCTAAAAAGAACTTTTTAAAAATTTCTTATAATATTTTAAGATTTTAACTATAGTCATAAATGACATTCCAATAATAATAATCTGTATATAGTTAAATTTCTCTAGTGTGTATTCTTTTTATATGCTGTTGTTGATTATTAAAACAGACTTTTCAACTCTCAGTGTATCATGTATATTGCAATATTTTAATATCAATAATGTTAGCAAATTACTGATGGGCAGAGGATGATTTGTATGCAGTGTTAATAACGATAAAACACTAACACAAGCAGCAGTACTTGTGGATTTTAATTTACAAGTAAATACAGGAAATGTGCACATCTTTCAGTCTTATTTTCACCATTTGAGTTGCTTGCACATAGGTATAGTCTGTTTCATGATAGTCTTCTGACAACTTTATTTTTTTTTTCCTGATTGGAGTGTACTGTTTTTATTTTACAAATGGTGACTTTATATTTTAAGGATTTTATACTTTTTACCTGTATATTTTATTCTATATATATTTAACAGAATCTTAATGTCTTTACCTTTTATAATTATTTATTGAAGTTCATGTTCACATTTATTTAGAATGGTTCATCTTCCTAAATTTTCATGCAGTTCTTTGTTTTTTACATTAAAAGTAAAGTGCTGTTGAATGTAAAATACATACATACATACATACATACATACAAACATACACACATACATACATACATACATACATACATACATACATACATACACACATACATACATACATACATACACACATACACACATACATACACACACTCACACATACATACACACATACATACATACATACATACATACACACATACACACATACATACACACATACATACATACATACATACACACATACATACAGACATACATACATACATACATACACACATACATACATACATACATACATACATACACACATACATACATACATACATACATACATACACACATACATACATACACACATACATACACACATACATAC
>JAECUM010028101.1:0-15294 GCA_016617855.1 Megalonaias nervosa | reverse complement strand
CTTGGAGAGCAACAAATATATATCGCGGCGCAGAAACACCCTGCTTTGATGCTATCTGCCATGTGAATAAGCCATTAATGTTACTTTGAACACTATCTGTGGTCATCGTCAACCATGATAATGTTGATTTACCGCCTGAGTCCATAAAAGAGAGTAGCCGTTGTTCTTCAGTGAGTGATAGTATCATTGTTGGCATCCACAATGAAAGTTTTGTTAGTATTACTTGACCAGCATCACTGATAGGGCGCCATATTGCATCATCGTCGGTAGCCTTTCTTGCAAGTTCAACTGTATGCTTGGCTCCGAAGACAACCTTTCTGACATTTCTGCAAAATTCAAAGATATGTCACAGTGGAATTGCACATGAAAATCTTCTACTTCCATCTTTCAGCATTGATCGAGGTGCTGCGAATCCTAAGTTGAATTCTGGATTACTACCAAGAACCACCGGCCACATATCAGCGTCAGGGTTGTCGGCACTGTTTCTTGGTCGTCTTATATTGTACGGTATGTTGTTAGGGTGGTCAGAAGTATCCTTCACAAACATCATTGACTGACCAACTGATCTTGAATAATCGTCGCTGTATCTTGCAAGACCAAGTATCGTCGTGGCAACGTCGACGACTTTCTGAATTGATCCAATATTTCTTCTGTCAGTCATGTATATGGCGCTGTCGAACTACGCCATGATGCTATTATTAACAAAACCAACCCTAACATCAGCTCCATATTCAGTATGATCTGTTTTTAAAATTTCACCTTCTACTTCGATAAATGCTTCAGCGGGTAAGAAATATCTTCTTGTATCCTGAACTTGCAGCTCAATTTGCCCACGCTGATTTTGGTGTCGTGCGTCATAAAAATAATACTGATAATCACGTATCGATTCATCTTTGAGAATTGGTGCGTCCATGTCGAGTGCAGGATCAGGTACACGCTTGAACATTTTTATGATATTTGTTATCGTCTAACACGAAGCCCACTTCCTGCTATCAGACTAGCAGTTATATTTTGTTTTCTTTATCTGATAGAGGTACACCAGCCAACTCTGCTAGCTTTTGATTCGCAGCTTGATTTATTATTTTACTAACATTTGCAGGCATAACTTCTGTGATGAGTAATTTTACTGGCTGAGGTTTTACTGGCTGAGGTTTTCGTCGTATTAATCGTGCTAGTCTATCTTTGATTGCCGAGAATGCTTTGCTAGCAACATCACCAACAACACCAATACCTTTTCACGAACAACATCAATAGCTTTCAACCCCAGTTGCTTTGCAATCGGTATTGCTTTTGGGGCCATCCTTCTGAATAAACCCTGAACAACATCACCAATTCCATCTCCGTACATCGCTTTATATGTAGGTAATCGCGAATTTATCACCCTGACCATGATCGGTCCACGCTGAGCATTATTTATGATCATCTTATTTTCTTGTCACTGATCTAATTGTATACCCTTAATCAATCACTGCGGTAATCATCGGCGATTTCATCGATGAGGGACCGATAAATATCAATATCCATGATACCACCTGTAAATAATCTCTGACAATTATCAGCTGCTTCATTAATGATTTCTGGGGAATTATTACCGGCTCGTTTTCCGCCAATCGGAATTTCTAATCCTTCAACATCGGCAAGGACATTGCTGGGACATGGAGTAATAAGACCACTTCCAGTTGTTTCTTTCCTACTTGGTGAATGTAATTCCCTCCTTTGTCTAATTTCTTCAGATTCCAAATCTTCTTTTTGTTTCCTTGCACGTTCAACCTCTTTAAGTTTCGACTTTATTTCTTTTTCTTTTCGTTTTCTTGATTATTTAGCTTCTTCAATTATTGACTTCATTTCTTCTCTTTCTTCTCTTGCTTGTTTTATTTGTTCAATATTCTCATCTATTGCCCGGTTAAAATATCAAACTGATTAATATCTCTCTCAGTTCTGATTTGCGGAGTATAAGTAGCGATGCTCTGATTTGCGGAGTATAAGTAGCGATGCGATATACATCCCTTATCCAATCGGCAGATCTCATAGTTTCAACATATTCGGGTTTTACATACTTTTCTCGTTTATGATATCCATACGCGGCAATATCCATTACTTTGGTTGTGTCCCTGATAGCGGCAAGACCTTCAGGCGTGAATTTATCTGTGATGCTAATTCTAACTGTTGGAAGAGGTTGTTGCTGATCTTCAGGTGGTGGCTGAGGAGGTTGCCCGGGTGGTGGTTGAGGAGGTTGAAGACGCCCAGCAATATCAACAGGTAATGTTTCAAGAGCTTTCTATGTTGTCTCAGCTGCTTTAACAATTTTCTTGGTTCGACATTGGGTTTAAATAACCGCTCTGCACCCTCTGTAAATTCCATCTGAGTCTCCTGACGCGCTTGTAGTTGCTGCTTGACAGAAGCATTTCGGGGAGATATTTCTTAACTGCCTCTAGTCGCTGTCGAGCTAGTTTAGCTGTGTGAGATTCCTTTATTAATATAATAATGATTTAATTAAGCCACGCCCACGCAGCAGCAGGGAGTGCGACGAGATCGAGTGAGTGAGCAGGTACATAAACGAACACGCCATAAAAAACAAAAACATAAATGTCAAATAATAAAGTAACAAAAATAAGCTAACCCAAATTGGAAAGTTTCGGGTCGGTTAGAGGCTTCGGTTTGACGTTATTGACGTTCGTAATCTCGTTTTTGTAGGAAACTTTATTTTTCAGCGAAATCTCGAATTGAAAAGTTGTAGGATATGCCCTCCCTGCTGCTTCATTATTCGGATATAACTCTTGTCCAATAATATATCAGATGCTGTTTTTATCTTTCTCTTTGGCTTATATTAAAAGTGTATTTATAGGCTTATATCAGCAATTTGTAGGGATAGTATGCTTTAGATGATATAATAACTTGCAAAAGATTACAGTCTTTTACATATAAATTTTAATAGTTGATTACAACAACAGTAAGTCAAATTAAGTGATAAGGCACCGGCATTTCAGCTGTTTACCATAAACATGGTTATAACTTTGTGCAGAATATAATTATCGCAAGTCAACACATACCAGCAAAGATTTTCTTGCCAAAAAAGTAATGGAGTTTATAGTTAATGATTTAGATCATAAAATATACATTATTCCTCTCAGCATTACTCTTGTCTGAACATTTTTATGCACGCATTCCATGTCACGATGAGAAAATTTATATTTTTACATGTGAAGTATACAGTTTTCTTAGGTGAAAAATATCAAAATAGACAAGTGCAAAAAATATTTGTCCAAATCTTTTTTTATATTCACGACGTAGAGTATAGTATAGTAAGCGATCATGAATAGTCCCAGCAAAGTCGTATTCCCTATTCATTCATGGAGCCAAAGTATCTTAGTTGGAAGGGCGTCGGAATCGTATCAGAGTAGTGGGTTTGATACCCTCCTAGGTCAGCAAGGGTCGGTTGCCTTGGTGCAACTTTGGGAAAGGCGCTTAACTTCCATCTTTGGCATGAAATAGCCTATAATGCCTTAAAAATGTATTTAAACTAAAATGAATACGTGAATAAGAAATAACATAACGTTCTTCATTCAGCAAGAAAATGGTATCGTAAACTCTCTGAGACTATTTCAATGTAAAAAAAATTTTTATCTCAGCTGTCACACGATCTGCTGGTGTTGACTGGTCCAGCTTATCATGTGCGCAATAGACCTATCGATTCCCGATGGCAGGGTTTGATAAATACAGATTTATACTCACCACATAGTAGAACAATCAAAGTTGACCCGCAGCCATTTATGAGGGTTGAAGTTGAAAGACATGGCATACTGAAAAAGAGAGCACAGTTCTGAAACAAAAAAGTTTACTCAAAAGTACCGTGTTAATGATGAAGATTCTACTTTTGTGATTAGTGTTTCTTTTGGACAGTTATTGAATGAAAACTCTGTTTAAATATTCAAAGAAAATAGACAAGTTACTGCATTAGTTCATACGGACATGCATGTATCACGAAAAAGTGTTGTCCTAATTCCAGGACCGTGGACAGGGTAGGACAAATAGGAAAACATTCTGGAGCCCTCAATGGTCAGGGGACCCACCGCCGAAGAAAATAATTTTATTGGTAAGTCATAGTGGCTTACTGGAGAATTTTTCCTAGGGCCGACAAATCCTGTTCGTGCCCTGCCCAATTCAAGCCAATTTCACCGCAGTAGGAAGTTGACTCCATCTATACAATATCATCTTTAGAAAGAACATGAATCGAGGTATAGACCATCCTCTTCTGTATCGTTTGACTCTAGGTCGAAGTAAAACCAACCATTTAAGTAAAATCAACTAATTTATTTATTTTTCTACAATATAATGTAAAAATTCAAGAGATGCTTACAGTATTGTGAATTAAATATAAAATAATCCTAAATGTATTATCACAAATCCAAAAATATAGGATGTTCCGGGTGAGTTCTAATAGTCTTGTATGCCCTGATGTACCACAATGATGTAATCCGGAATGTCTTTGAATGAGTTCACAATAATTCCAAAATGATGTGCTAATCTGAAGTCAATAAGCACTTAGTAATTCCAATTAATAATTTAAATAATTCCGCTTGAATTATATCTCAATGCAACTGTAAATTCTGATAATAAATATATGCCAAAGACTGACCTAATACAGGAATGAATTATTTATTTATCAAGTTCCTTTTGATACACATTTTCACTTAATTTAGATGTGAGTCATTCCAATGTAAAATTCCAATCAAACTGTAAACAAATCTGTTTCTATAATATTCTAAACTCAAACGCTATATCAGCATGTTATTTGCAACCTACAATCATGAATAAAAGTTAGTCATGTAAACATCCTGTTTTCAAAAGACCATTATCTTTAAAGGGCAGTTTACAATCATTGACATAAGAACACAATATTATATCTATCTATCTATCTATCTATCTATCTATCTATCTATATATATATATATATATATATATATATACTTAACCACATGATCGTGACTACATGTACCTCCGCTTCAGTATGAACATGACTGCAGGTATTAACATCTACAGTATAAACATTTCTACATGTTTATAGCTTCCTATTCAGTATAAATAGGACTCCATGCACATAACATCATCTTTCGCATGAACATGACTCAGGTATATAGCATCTTCTTCAGTATAAACATTACCTCTTGTTTATAGCATACTCTTCAGTATGAAAGTGACTTGATATATATCATACTCTTCAGTATGAAAGTGACTATATATATATATATATATATATATATATATATATATATATATATATATATATAGCATTCTCTTCAGTATGAACATGACACAATGTATAATGCATCCTCCTGACACAACAAATCAAAGATTCCGTCAATCTATCAAGTCTTAAGTGTACTGAAGTGACCTGAAACTCTGATTACTTAGTCATATATTCTTCCTCGTAAGAACTTTGAATTGTCGACTTATGTTTCTTCAAGGCTAGATTTCCACCATGCTGTCACTACCCAAATAGGTAATAAAATGTCTAACAAACTATTCAGCAAAAACACAGGTAATAAAACGATCCACAGCGAACACGCAAACACAAAACAACATGTAATAAAACGATATGTAGCAAACACGTTGACACAAAACATCATGTAATTGGTTCTACTGCTTACCTCCACACCATTAAGGAACGGTCTAAACTCAGGACAAATAAAAGCACTTCCAGCGTATGCTGCATCGACGTGTAGCCAGAGGCCCTCCTTCTCGCCTAAGAGCAAAAATTGGCTGATAGAATCACAATTAATATGGGCGTACTTTCCAGCTTCAACAAAGTGTCATGTTTGCTATAAGCATTATCACAACAGTCAAAATGAATTATTTAATAATCGTAACCTGGGTATAGTCTTGCAGTAAAACCTAGCCAATCTTAGAACTCAAGATGAATTAACTTAAGTAAAGAGATTACAAAATCAAAATCTGCATTTTAAATTTAAAACAATCACATAATTTATGATGTCTTTGAGCATCTTCATATACTTTTTGGGTTTAACTTTACGATCGTCCTGTCAATTATGTTGAAATAAAGCAATTCATGTATAATGGTTATTCTTATATGGTATATAAATTATATACGTAATACCTGCAAAACATTTTTCTGAAAAAGATACAATCTGTATTCAGGCAGCACGTGCGTCATCAAGGCTTTTAAAGGTGTGAGAGGAAGTTTCAAGTAATTAACATTTGAGAAACAAGCCTTTTCAAATTACTATCAAGATTTCTTCCACTTTTTGTGACCTGGACTGTTGTATAGTATTATAAACTTAACAATAATTCCCTCAATCCTCAAGCAGGTGACCTATATTAACTTACATATCGGTCCTGTCTCAGGAAGACTGTCAAAGGCACAAGACGGCGTGGTCCCTAGGGTTGCACAGACCTTTAAATAGAGTTCTACAATTTTATAGCTGTTTGATCTTAAGTAATCTTTATGGATGCGTCTTTAAATGAGAATGGCTATACTAAAAAGAAAGTTTCTTTTTCGTGACGGTGATCATTATATTAAAATGAATGAGGAGAACATAAGCATATTTCAGACCACTCTGAATTAAAATGGACATACGTCAATTTAGCCAATGTAAATATCTGAATTGTATACAAATATGATCGTATTCAAAAACTGTGTTTAGCGGTGTTTTATGGAGATGTTTTGTTCCATTTTTTGGTGATTTGTTTTGTTTTCGTTTTTCGTTTTCCGAGGGAAGTAAACAAAATAATGAAGAAACCAAAGAAAACATTTTGAATAAAGACACCTTGATTATAGGAGATATCTTCAATTAATTTTCATTCGAAATTCTGCATTCCACTAATTATTCTCTCTGTGGAGTAGTCTCTTGGGTTCTCTACTGTTTTGGGTTCCCAAATTCTAATATATTTCAAGATGATTGGTTGTCGTTAAATCTTTAAGAAAAGAAAAATAAATACGTTGAACGGTATACTTTTCAGGCACTCACAAATATAGGTATAAGACCTTTGGCCTTGTCGCTATCTATGGCTTCCTGGAGGGTGTGTCCACGGAGTGCACATTGGTCGTCTGTTTCCAGCTTCCGCATTTTGATGGCGGCAATCAGTCCTGCGCGTTCTACGGACGAATGTGCCTGCATGGGTATTAAGAGAAAACTTTTAGTAATATAGGGTCTAAATGTAAAATTTCATTTCTTTAATAGCCAATTTGATTAAAATCAGATATACATTGCCCTTCAACGACGAGAGGGGACATCTGATTTCAAACAGATTGTTGTAATAGCTATATTCCATCCGGAACATGATGAAAATACTTTCGAAAGTAGGCAAATACTAACATGAAAGCAAACAATGAATAGAAAGCAACAAATTAAATTGTTTACGATATTTCAATTAATATCTACTGCCCTGGAATCGAATAGACAAAACAACGGTAAGCCATGGACGAAAAGCACACATGTTATATAGTGCCATACTTATTTGAGATCATCTCCATTATATAAGGTCATCACTCTAAAAAATACGAATGTGGCCAAAACCTGTAAGCACAGGTGTTTATGGTAAATTGTTATTGCTTCTATGTCTTTCAAAAATGTAAAAGTCGATAAAGTTGAATAAACATTTATCAGAAACTTTCTCTTTGCAGCTGATCTCAATGTATAACGGGGTATGAATACTTTGCATGAATAGTGTTAAAATGGAAATTGACTGCTGAAGTTTGTAAAACTAAAGTTTTAGATTTTAGGTTAATGAAACAATTTCATGAGATCAAAAGTGATACAATGGAAAAGAAAACTTACAAACTGTTGATCATTTAAAATATATGGAAATCTCTCCACCAACGATGAAACAGTTCATTGATTCACAAACAATGGCTGTTCATTAATTAAATTCATGATTTATTTTGAAACATGCTATGTAAATATGCAAATATTAATGTCGACTGCATTTTAGAACTTTTGATAGCTTAGTTGAACCAATTTTATAGCAAAAGAAGAATATATACCAAAAGCAATAATAATGTCCTTTAAGCGATAACAAATTCCTTAACAAATCAAAACTATTACTACAACATATCGTTGTTTATTTGAAGATACATTTACTAACATTCGACTTAAAAGGTGGACAGTATATATTACAACAAATATTTTTTTTTTAAATGTTTAAAAATCATTTCAAAGAACAATATTTGTATTTCGTAGAAGCATATTTACTAAAACAAGATGCATGTCTCATTATATCATCGGATACATTTCATTTTACGGCATGACCAAAAATAAATATGAGAAACGACATTCTAAGATGTATACCACAAAATATATTTATTTCGAATTCATATTAATTTAAACGATGCCTGTTAAAAGACTGTATATACAAATTTTAGTGTATATATCTGACTTTTAAAAGACGTTTCTAAAATTGTGACCAATGGTTAGATTTGCAATAACCCTAACTGGCATAAAAAAAAAAAAAAAACAAATAAAAAGAGAATATCATGCGTTAAAAAGTGGTTAATAGAATAGCTTCCTTCTGTCGCATAATGTTTCTTATACCTGAACTGATTGTCTGAAATTACAAATTCGCATCTTTATAGTACATTGTATTCAACTACTTTGGAAATAATTTGTGGTTAATGCGTTACATGTCTATAGCTATTATCATCAGATATGTTGCGTGGTGTACTGTTAATTAGGCACAGTCGTTTCTTTTGTTAAACAGTCTGCTAATAAATGGTGGACAAACACAGTTAATAAAATCATTATAAAGAAAATGTCTCTTATCACAAAATGTTTAGGTTCTCGGCATATAAGACCGATACAGGTTTAGTAAACTCACATAAGAATTACATGCTGATAAAGCGTAACTCTGATCCTAGCCGTTATAAACAACATTAAGTAAAGATTCATATTAATTCTTTCCAAATCATACGTATACCTTTTGGCCAATGTAACCATAGATAGAATTGCGTTGCGTATTGTTTAACCATCTAGTTTAATTTCATTCCAAAATTATTTCTGATGCATATTGTGAGCAGGAATTTCAATACGTGTTGGAGAAATATTGTCAAAATTGCAGGATGGGTTTATATTATTTTTAAAATACAGAACAAAATATTTTTTATTTATGTGGCGAGGGGGCATTGGCATACAATAGATTATCAAATATATAAAATATTCTGGAACAGAATGTATAAATACATTACAACACTATTCCGTCAACAATGAATATAGAGAATTTAGGTTTGCATTTCAGCGACTGAAAGCTTATGTACATTGTTTGGCCTGTCATCGGCGAATGAAAGCTTCTGTACATTGTTTGGCCATATAATCAGTGACTGAAAGTTTCTATACATTGTTTGGCAATATAATCGGCGACTGAAAGTTTCCGTGCAGTTTTGGACCATATAATCAGCGATAAACTAATGAAAAGTATACAAAGTCGCACTTTTATGTTAGACTAACCTGATGGGATCGGTTATTATTGTAACATCAGTGAGTAAGCAAATTTTGAAACATTTGGCTATTTTGTTTTAATGCATTTGAAAAAGCTCATAATTATACTTCCTATATTATTGTAATTTAATGTCAACGTAATTATTGCATGTTTCAGGATTACAGCAAACACAAGGTCTGAGGGACAGTTGACTTTTCGAGCACATAAACGGCTATAATCCAGATTCTAGGACTCATTTTTGGTAGACAACAGTCTCTAAATTTGCGAATGTGTACACACATTCACACATTTGCAAGCAAGCACACTTAATTTGATATATTATTTATATTAGATCGATTGGTAAATATTGTGCAGTAGTGAAGAAATCCTATTGCAATTGCTTGAGTGGACAGTAACCTCTTCTAGCTTAATGATATACTTGTGCGGTCACCTCTACATCTAAATTTGTGTAGCAGAAAGACTGATATCTCCAAAGTATCTTGTTCGACAATTACGTTACAATAGGCAAACTGAGTTGCATGCGCTATAGAGGTCACAAATCGAATGGCGACAAACAAAAAATAGAACTTGACTGAATATTCCTTTTTGACCTGAGAGTAAGAGTGTTTTGAAAGGGTAATCTTAGAAGTATAAGCTTGCTTTTCATTTGTTTGACTTTAAGAACTCATTTGAGAATTAAACTTGCAAAGATGTGTGAAATTAGTACTCTTTTTATCGTCCGATTGCCTAAAAAGAAAAAAAAAATTTTGGCTGGGAACTCAGTAGGTGATCACGAAATGGGTGACATGACATTTGGAAATAAATAATAAAAATTTTGCTTGTTGAAGAGACTGCCACGTTGAATTTCAGTGGTTACTCAACTTTCTGTTTGATATGTCGGCTAAATTTGAACTGATGCGTATGCTTATCACCAACACAAGTGTCATTAGAAAATAAGTTACCGAATGTGTTGATATGGATTATATCTACATGATTATTGGGCGTAACTTCTACAGGTTCTACATATCGAATGTGTTGATATGGAATATGTCTACATGGTAAGTTCTACAGGCTCTACATATCGAATGTATTGATATGGAATATGTCTACATGGTAAGTTCTACAGGCTCTACATATCGAATGTGTTGATATGGAATACGTCTACATGGTAAGTTCCACAGGGTCTACATGGTAAGTTCTACAGGCTCTACATATCGAATATATTGTCATGGAAAATGTCTACATGGTAAGTTCTACAGGCTCTACATATCGAATGTGTTGATATGGAATATGTCTACATGGTAAGTTCTACAGGCTCTACATATCGAATGTGTTGATATGGAATATGTCTACATGGTAAGTTCTACAGGCTCTACATATCGAATGTATTGATATGGAATATGTCTACATGGTAAGTTCTACAGGTTCTACATATCGAATGTATTGATATGGAATACGTCTACATCGTAAGTTCTACAGGCTCTACATATCGAATGTATTGATATGGAATACGTCTACATGGTAAGCTCTACAGGCTCTACACATCGAATGTGTTGATATGGAATATGTCTACATGGTAAGTTCTACAGGCTCTACATATCGAATGTATTGATATGGAATATGTCTACATGGTAAGTTCTACAGGTTCTACATATCGAATGTATTGATATGGAATACGTCTACATCGTAAGTTCTACAGTCTCTACATATCGAATGTATTGATATGGAATACGTCTACATCGTAAGTTCTACAGGCTCTACATATCGAATGTATTGATATGGAATATGTCTACATGGTAAGTTCTACAGGCTCTACATATCGAATGTATTGATATGGAATAGGTCTACATGGTAAGTTCTACTTTGCTCTACATATCGAATGTATTGATATGGAATACGTCTACATGGTAAGTTCTACAGGCTCTACATATCGAATGTATTGATATGGAATACGTCTACATGGTAAGTTCTACAGGCTCTACATATCGAATGTATTGATATGGAATACGTCTACATGGTAAGTTCTACAGGCTCTACATATCGAATGTATTGATATGGAATATATCTACATGATGACTAGAAGTAACTTCTGCAAAACTTTACTTGGGATTTAGGTTTAAAGAACAATGACAAACCTGATCGGACATGTAAGCAACAAATTTGGACATGATCACGCCATCCTCCATATCAGTGTTATCCTTCTTGACTTTGTGGAGAAACATAGTTCTGGCTGATAGCAGGGCTACCAAGGTGGCCTCACTGGCAGTGCCCTGAAAATACAATGCAAATTTTAGATAGAACTGATGGATCGCTTGAGTAGTGACACATCCGCCAACTCATTATCATAGAATATAAGTAGAGATCAAAGGTTTTCTTACCGACTCCGTTGTTAGTTGCAATTTTTTAAGATCTCTGCTTAACAGGTGGAAAGAGATGGCGATTCATAAGTTCACCGATCCTATACTCCTACAGAAGGCATTTGTGTATTATGAGCTCTTTGGATCCCATTTCTAGAACATTTACTCATGAAAAAAGTCTTATGAAACAAAATCTCACATGCAATCACGCCATCTAAAGACAGATTAACTTGATAGGTGAGTTCCATTCAGAATGATCCACCGGACGTGATTTAAACTATTTCCAACATGATAATGATTACGACAGTTTACCCCTTAAACTTTAATGCAACCAGAAAATAATCAACATTAAATGTTGTATTTTGTTTCATAGAATGTTTTGTGTGTCGATGTATTTGGCTTTCTTTTCATAAATTTATTTCGTTTTAAGTGCTTTTGCCAAAGCTTGATCCATACAGTCAACAAACAATAAACATAACCAAATCATTAAACATAGAACAATGACATACATTACATAGAGTATCATTCCAATTATAATGTGATCTCGTCTATTTTTACATACGAATGACTTATCATACACTCTTTAGAAGTAGGTACACCTGAAAACTAAATGTTTACAAGGACAACATTCAATATATCATTCTGCTGCATTTCGAGCAGGTTTATCAAAAGTTTATTATATGCTATTTTCTCTACATTTTGAACTGTCAATAAAAGTCTTCACTGCAACACCTTTGTAAAAGTCTTTTCTATTTCTACCATTAAATGCTGCAAGTCGATATCACACCCATCTTTTAGATATTTGTTAGTATAGACCTTGTTTGCATATGAAAAATCCCCTAACCTACTCCTCTAAAATCTGAATGATGGTGCCTTGGGGAGGTTTCCATTCTCTGGGAAATATCTCCAAGAAACTTTGCATCTTTTTCTCCGTCAACCCTTCACATGATGGCTGGGAGAAACACTTGGAAAGTCTTCTATGATTTAAAACTATCACAAAAATTTAAAGCAATTGTATTCATCGTCTGTTCGACTGGTAATGAAAGCAGACAGTGTAGTGTTTACCTGTCTCCATCAGCAATTGTATTTGAGATCTTGACCTTAATTACGTATTTTGCCGTGCACTGAAAGCAACACTATAAAAGTAATCTAACATCTTTTAAAGAGTACATCTCTCTCTCTCTCTCTCTCTCTCTCTCTCTCTCTCTCTCTCTCTCTCTCTCTCATTTTAATCTATATTTATTTTACATGTTAACCTTAATCCGCTTTTTCCAGTACGTCATCATGAAAACGTTCTCACAGGCATGCGTATTTGGGATTTCCTCTCAAGAAATCAGAAACTCTCAAGTCTTACTAGTATGCGTCTTATGCTAGATCACAAAATAGGTTCTAGTGTTCAACGGAACGATTCCATGCTGGCAATCATGAACTTATGAATCTCTGTAGTACTTCTAGAAAACTCAGCATCGAGATCAACGTGACATGTCTTATATTATCAAACTAACTGTACACTCTTTCATCTCTCTTCGATTAACTGTATAATTAGCTCTTCTTTTATCTCCGCAAACATGAACACTGCCAAACTGTAAGGTTGTTTTATGTGTTGGTTAATATTTATGCATTCTATACACAAACGAAATACTTGTTTTGTTCTGAGTATAAAAAAGGAAAAAATAAGTTTGGTATGGCATATAGATACGTCTGGGCCGTCAATTCAAGATGTATTCATGCGCCATATCAAATGCGTTCTTTCCCCGAATAAAGAGACAAAACACGAATATAATTTCAGATATTTTGCATCACAGTTCTTTTACGCTATCTAAATGTTCTTTGTTTTGCAGTGTAAACTGAATTCAAAACATACCTGTATAACTCCTCCCCCTTTTCCGCCGGAGCACGAAAGAAAATTTGGTGGGAGGTCCAACATCTTCCCCAGCCAGTCAAGGGTGATCACTTCCAGCTCTGTACAAGCAGGGCTTGATGCCTGAAAATTTCGTGCGAACAATCCATAGAAATGTCTTAGAATGCCCGAGTTCTATTTGTATTTAGATAGAGTTATCCTTGGGTTCAAAGGGCTGAAAAAAGTAACGGCCCCTGAACATTGCAATCCACGCAAAGACTTACTAAAGGCGGCACCCTTGTTATCGACTCTTTACCCGTTTTATGTGTTGCGGTTTTGTACGTCAAAAGGGCAATCCACTAGAATTTTGAAAAAGTAACGTATTATGGCTTAAGGCTTTTGATCAGCAAACATAGCTTATATTCTATTTAAAAAATTAAACAATCCGCTGGTGCTCAACATTTTTGTATAAATCATATTTTATCATATTTATAAATATATACTGTATGCTAACGATATAGAAGAAGTCTTGTGCCATGGAGAGGAAGTATCAGCGTTTAAACTACCGTGATACATTATATGCTGGATGGTCTAAAACTATGTATCATATCTCTTTTGAATCAGACAGAATCCTTAGCAATCGCGACATCACTTGTGCTTTACAGCCAGACTCTTGAGAAAGTGGAAAAAACAAAAATAAAACGTGGTTGCAATTGTGGGAGTGCACATAAATTTGGTGGGTGAGGTTGATTAAACGGAAAATACCAATGGCAGTACGATTGTCGGTCTTACTAAACACCTCAAGACATCCCAGGACACCCCAAGACTCTCCAAGAACACCCCAATATTACATATATTAGCACCAATGCTCTCAAAAACGTACCAAGAAGCGGAAAAAAGCAAACACACGCATGAACATTGATACTATCAATGACTGATATAATTGGTTGATGGCCCCATTTCCGAAAACCTACGGAAAATTACTCGTATATATCAAATTTCTTTAATTTTATATTTTTAAAAAATATTTACTCATTCAATGGCAATACACCGTTCTTCCCTACTTTATTTTGTTATAATGTTTATATACAAATTTTCATTTCAAATCGTGCATCGACATTTTTGACAGACGTTAAGAATACATGACCAATGATTTTCATAAACTTCACGGGAGTGATTTCCTTTTATTTTAATTAGCTGTGAAGGAAAATTGCTCTAAATCCCTTGATTTGACTTCGATGTCAAGAAAGATCAATCTGTGAAGATTATTTGATATATTGAATGTAATTTGTCTAAACTGTTTGAATATACAGGTCATTTAATGATTGGTGAAGTCACGTAGACAATTATCAACAGTAAGTCACAAACCACCACGTCTTTCAATTCAAATACACTTAAAACATTCCATATGTTCCCTTGAACGCTTATCCAATGATGTCACATCAGTTAAAGACACTAATGCATAATAATTACATAATACGTGTTCTTTCCATTAATCAAACATTAATATTGGATAAATATTTGAATACTCTAATACTCACGTGTTAAAGACTAAAAAATGACCGTTTCTCTTGAACTTTAATTTGTATTATAATTTTATAACATATTTTACCTTGTTGAGAACCCAGAATGTTCTAGAATGGAAAATTCATTAAGTCGTAGTGTTTC
>JAECUM010028100.1:0-25449 GCA_016617855.1 Megalonaias nervosa | reverse complement strand
TATAAAACCAGTCATGTTTGTCGTACTGGAAAAACAGCTGAAGTCTCAATTTAGTTAGACTAACTCTTTAGCAAATCTGTACTGTGCAGATAGTTTACAAAACAGTCATAATTTGGTTTAAAAATGCATAGAATTGTAGTTCTACGAATAAAAATGCACATTATTAAATAAAATCAATGTATGTATAGTACAGTGGAGCATAGCTAACCTTCCATGAGGTTAATAGAGATCACGTGTCTCATCTCCACAGGTCACTACAATATCAGTCGCTGACGTCATGAGAAGCCAGTTGAGTTCGTCTTTCGCTTGCATATTTTATATTCATTGTTTTTGTTGTTTTGTTTTTTTCTGGTCAGTCAGTAAGTCGGGTCAATATCCTCGACCTGCTATTGTTAGTGCCCTTAACGTGAATTGTAACGCTTATATTACAATATTGCGTGAAGCTATTAAAATCACCATAGAATTTGTTTCGACTACAACTGCTTAGTTGAAAAATTCTTTGCAAGCTATAGCTGTAACAAGAGTGTCAAAATTTGTCTATTTCCGGAAGTACGTCCATGGTTCGTGCCCCTGAAATAATTGCCACGTGACGTAAGATTGGAATGTGACAAATAGGCCATGGTATTTGCATCTGTAATATTTCATTTCTTTCAAACGCCTATTAGCTGCAATAAATAATGATGACAAAAATATCGAAGAAAAAATATGAAGCATTTTTTTCCCATTAAAACTATCGAAAAATATCATATTTATAGATGTATTGAATTTTTAAATGATTTTTTAATGATATTTTACAACAGATTTTTCCCTCGTATAATAAAATATTTAAATGGAAAATATTATTCTCTATAGTTTTCCATTAGATCCGTTTTCCTAACTTAATATAAGAAGTGCATGTTATCGTAACCAAGTTTTCTCATTGCCTTTGCCGTCACAAAAATGTCTGCCACGGGGTTCCAGTTATTAAAAAGGTAAATAATACCAGGATGTGAACAGAGGCCCTGACTTGAACAGCCAACACTCACTTCAGGACCGCAGACTTGTGGTAAATATGACATTAGTTCGATTGGACATTTCCATTGTGTTTTCTTTTATTTGAAAAGTAGTACCTATTTGTACACTTTTCGTCGAAAGTTTCTTAATCAGCACTTACTGTCACTGTCAACGAAAGGTTTTGAAACAGTTGATCACATCAGGATCTCCAAACAGGTGCGTGAGGTCACGAGAAAAATGGGGCACGAATCAAGGTTGGGCACAAAGTTATCACTGTCAACGATAAGTTACTACCTTTCTTAATTGTTACCAATATTTACCTGTGATTATTTTTCTTTTTTTGGTAGTATTTGTATGTTCACTACAAGAACGGTTTTATTTTACTATGTGAAACTTTTTAAGTGTTGGATAATAATAACTTACAGACGGCGCTTAAAACACAATGATTAAGTTTTCGTAAATGAAACCTGTTTTACGAAAATCTCTGTTATCCGGTGGGAAATAAATATTTTAAAGAACAAAATTCATTTGAACGTAATATTTTCCTACATATATTTACAATTCAGACCGAAACCATTAGTTTTCTATTGTTCTACCCGAAAATTAGCTACATCTGAATTCGTTATCCATCAATTTAATATAAAAAGGATCTGATTCTGGTAGGTGGAACGTTCGGTTTACTCAGATATTATCCACATTTCCGTATGAAATGTTCACCCGCATTTATATCTTAATCTGTGAAGTAAGGCTGAGGAAACTGGAGAAAAATATGCTATTTTCATTTTTTGACATTTATTTATCCCAAAGCAAAACTAACGCTGTTTTCAAATTGTGTTTATCTTATTCGTTACAGATCTTATCGGGAAAACTTCTGAAAAGACCACCTCTTCAAATGAAACAATATGAATCTTTTGATTGGTTAATATTGAGTATGACAAAGGTGTGTGTGTGTGTGTTTCTGTGTGTTTATGGGTGTGTGAGTACGTTGTTTTAGTATCTAAGTATGTCTGTTTGACTGCCGATATATTAAAGTTTGTATCCATATTTTAAATACTATTGGTTGATTTGTTAATCAATGTTATATTCGAAGTGCAGGACGCATACTAACTCCTCCATCCTTAAATTGAGTGGACTGTTTGAAAGCGTTGATTATAACTAGCCAAAGGTCGAAATCTGTCAGTCAGTGAAAAGTCAAGTTAGAAACAAGTCATAGGGGATTAGTCAGTCAGTTCTCAGATTGCTAGTTGGTGAGTTAGTCAGCTCTGCAGCTTAGTTAGTTAAGGTTTGGAGTTGAGTTGCTGTGATTAGTTGTGTACAGTGCTGACCGTTAATGAAATCTTCAGTTGTATAAAGTGGATATGACGGAATTTTATTATGCTACCAAATGTAGACAATAGACACGGTGAAATTTTAAGGAATGGAATGTGCTGACTAAGTGAGATTTTGAATTGATTATGGACCGCATTAGATGGGCAGTTAATATATTAGTATAATTATGCAAAGTCTGCGAATAAATACGTCATGGACTAGAATGCAGCTCTGTTTGCTAATTCTCCAGTGTAGACATGCGCATGCAAACCTCCCTCCGTGTGATAGTTTTACCACCCAAAATCCATCCAGATCGTCCCGTTTTAAATGTTCAATCTTGGGGAAACTGTTATATTGTGGTCTCATATAATATTATTTATACTCAAGGACGTAGGGACTTGATAACGATGCCTTCCGTCCTGAATTTTAAACTTTGCAATACGATTATATACAGATGGCATTAATTGAATCTACTAACAAAGAGTGACGGCTTTGTTACCTACTTAGTTATTTAACGGTTGTGATATCTCTGTTTAGTTGATACAGTTATATATATATATATTAGCCGAGGATTGTATCTTATCGCCCCGGACTATGTTCAGCCCCGATGGTGTGTCAGCAGTCAGTGTTAAAAATTCAAGCGTTAGAATACCACGACTAGATGTAAAGTGGACCGGGTCAATGTTCGAGGGTTCGTTTAGTAGACGTTTGGAAACTTTTCTCATGCAATTCTTGCATTGGTCCTATGATTTGATGACGAAAATTGGTTCTAAATATATATATGCCATGTGTTACTCATCATTATCGTTAATGCGGGACTTTAATGAGAAAAAAATGTTTTACATCCACAACGATGTATGGCGCCTTGTGATACGTAAGGAATAAAACAAATCATATACCGCCAGAAAAGGTCAGTATACAGCATATCACCTAAAAGAAACGCTGTCATGAATTAAGTATATAATAAGTCTCTCTCTCTCTCTCTCTCTCTCTCTCTCTCTCTCTCTCTCTCTCTCTCACACACACACACACACACACACAAAATACACAATGCACACAACTTTACATTTTTGCTGCATGATTCGTGTTGCTTCTCAAAGTTCTTTTTGTTAAAATCTTGTATTGTATTATATATTTCAGATTATTTATTTATTAACAAGCTTTTCAAGGAGACATGCAATTGTATGAGAAGGTGTGTATGTGTGTGTGTATGTGTGTGTGTGTGTGTGTGTGTGTGAGAGAGAGAGAGAGAGAGAGAGAGAGAGAGAGAGAGAGAGAGAGAGAGAGAGAGAGAGTCCTAGTATTATTACAGTGAATTTCTTTTCAGTGCCTTTGTAGTCAATGAAAATTGCAAACTGTAATTTTATGGGTCTTTGTACCTGGCTTTATACCAGCTTATCTTCTTACCTGTGACAAATGAATGGACAATCAGAGTTGACATTATCTTGAAGCAAGAGAAAACAAATATTTCTGGTTCGAAGTAAATTCTCAGCCGCCCATCCTCCCCATCCCCATCCTGAAATTCATAAGAGCGGTAAATAAAGAACGCTGTTTGTAAACAGGAATGTTTCTTTTGACGCGTTACAGTTGGTAAGATCAGTAGTTGTCGGGGACACTAGGGAAACGTTGGATAATTACTTGGACCCTATAGGACTCTAATGGAATTTAACATGGCGCTTTTTGACCGGTATAGGTAATTGGTCATAGATGGGACGGTTTGCCGCTATGCGGAAATTTGGTCCTACGGAACTTGAACGTGGATGGGATGGTATGAGGATCTACGAAACTTTAATATTACCAATACCACTATGGCCATCTTCGGAACTTTAACATTATTAAGCGGTTATGGCTATTGATAAAAAATTAACCTTTATGGGCCACAATGGAAATCTACGTGAATTTAATGATACTGGGACACTATGCCCCCATGGATATTAAAATTAAAGCAAATTATGAACCGCTGTGTCCCCCAATAGGAATTTAACTTGAGCGCTTTATCGTTCCTTATGGGAATTGTCATTATGGTACATTTGTGAAGGTGTGCCCCCCCGCCCCCCCATCCCCGGTGGAGATTTAATATTAATGGTTTATAGAACCCGTAGGAAATTTATGATTGTATAATACTATTGGACTTAAGGAAGCTTTAAAACCATGGGTCTTACGAGAAATTTACATGACGAGACACTTTTTAGTTTATGAAACTTGAACAGAGTGGATCAGAAACGCTTAATAACACACAAGGATGTATCCAGACTAGCCATGATCTGATGAATATTTTAATACTGTGTATCCATTACTGCACCAATATCTTTAGCCGGGATCATCTATCACTGGGTGTTTCGCGAATTTTCTGGAACATCTTTGTGATAGCCGGGCGGCAGTGTGGATCAGTCACTAAATGTTGGTAGTAGGGGGCCAACCGATATCCAAACGCTTCATCTATAGCCAGCTGGACGCTCTTTGAGCAGTTTTGCTCAGTGTTAGAACCACCACTTTGCGTTTCCCAAGAACATCAAGTATATTCCAGACCGATTGAGCAGAAAACCATATAATTTCCAACTACTAAGGACAACCAAGTAATCCACACCCTGTTCTTGCATGTCTCTATCAGCTCCACGCAATTGGTCAACTTAGGTGAGCCTCATAAAACCTCTCCTCCTAATGCAGACTCAACTAGGTTCTTCCTATCCTCTGACCAAATCACTATATTTTGATATGAAGACGTCTTGCCAATTTCCAAGAAAAGATTTTCTTCCTCAGGTTCACACGCATATCCCAACTCTCTGATTTATAGAGGATTCCCCTCCTCTGTGGTGATGTGTCACTTGTTTCTTTCTCTTGGACATAGCTGATAAATCTTGGCATAGTGATTGGTACTGGGCTCTTCTTTTAATCTTCTTCTTCTTCTTCTTCTTCTTCTTCTTCTTCTTCTCTCTCTCTCTCTCTCTCTCTCTCTCTCTCTCTCTCTCTCTCTCTCTCTCTCTCTCTCTCTCTCCACTACTTCTGCTAGCTCTTGGATGACCTTGTCATGTTTCCATTAGTAGCAGCATTGTATTAGTGCAGTTTGGGGTGCTCACAGGATGCACGCCCCATCTTTACAAATTTTTTTTTTTTTAAATTATTTTTTTTTAAAGCTGACTGAAGCTCATACACTGATCTCAGAAACAAAAGGTCCCGAAGAGGTTTGCAATTATAGATATCGGACTACGTTAGCTTCCTCTCTCGTAAAGACCATCTTGTCCATGTTACTTTGCTTACCAGTTGGACAATCCTTTCATTGTCACTTGTCTTTCTCCACTTTACGTTGCACGTTCTGAATTATATGTCTTCTCGTAGTTGTGTCAACTTCCTTTCGGCGCAGGGTATGACCTGTACCTGTATTCTGACTGCCCATTTCCTATTCTGATTGACAAACACCTATACTGAATGACCAGTACGTACTGTGACTGACCAATACCTATTCGAACTGACCAAGATCAATTCTGATTGACTAGAACCTATTCTTACCGACCAAAACCTTTCCTGACTAAACGTTATTGCGACTGACCAACATATTTTAATTGATCAAGACCTATTCTGACTGACTGAGACCTATATTCTACCTAACCAACACCTATCCTGGCTGACCAAAACCTATTGATAATGACCAATTTATCAATTAACCATCATCTATTCTGACTCAAAAGCAGTTATTCTGACTGTCCAGCAACTATATGAATACCCAACACTTTTGTAACTGATTAATACATACAGTTACAGACCAACTCCAGTTGTGACTAACGAACACTTGTTGTCACTGACAATCATCTGTTGTGACTAGCAAATACCTCTTCTGGCTGTACACCACATATTCATACTTACCAACACCTATTCTGACTGATCATTAGTTACTGACATAAACATATTTTAAATGACTAATGCCAATTGTGACCGACTAACACCTATCGTGGCGGACAACAATATACCAACACCAATGTATGACTCAACAATACTCATCTATTCTGTCTAACCAACACACGCCCTTACTGAACAAACCCTATTTCATCAGACCAATATCTATTCGGACCGACAAACACCAATTTTGAGAAACCATCACCTATTCTGACTCGCCATCACCTGTTTCGACTTTTCATGACCTATTCTTACAATACGGCACCATTCGGATTGACCAGCACGTATTTTAACTTAACAATACCTACTTCTATTATTAAAAACCGTCATATAATTTGACTGACCATTTCCAATTCTTAAGAATCAACACCTATTCTGATTGTTTAACAACTATTTTCATTTAATAACACCATTTTGACTGACCATCACCTATAGTAGCAGACCAACACCATAACCATCAACGGAAATTTAACATATCAGTTTTAAAATTGTTAGGGCACAATGCAGTCCTGTGGAAGTGTGGACAGGAATGATATAAGACTGAACGAAAAACGCACGAATATCGTAGTGAAGAAGAAATAAAAATACATTCATTGTAAGAATCATGCATGAATGAAGGGTGGGAAATCCCACCACTTTTTAAACTTATAATGATTTACACCAGTTTCAAATAAAGAATTAAAAAGATATCGCGGGTTTGTTTGATAAATTTCAACTTTTGGATAATAGAAACAAGAGAAGGGGACTGGACATGAAATTCAAGACAGCCACCGATCACCAGACTAAGTCTGGTCAAAGATTGATTACAGAAACTGTGGATATAGAATACCAGATTACTCACCGAATTGAAAGAGACGAGAGCATTATAGGATATCACTTCAGTCCAACTTAAGAGGAAAAGACAGCCTTGAAAATATAAAATTCATCACCTATTTTCAACAAACACGACAACAACAATTATACGATGCAGTCAGCATCACTAAATCTTTGACACGGGAGGGACTGAGACACCGTAAAGTCATGATGGAGAAGCCATATTTTTCCTTAGACCCTTTTTCAAACCGGTCGCTTTCAGGGACAGCCATAAACCTAAGAAAAAAAAGATACTCGTCCATCATTGCCTAAGCAAAACCAAACTAAATAAAACCAACAAGAAAACACATACAAAGCGCGTGTTATAGGGCATATATGTGTGTACTGTACGTATGGGAAAGAAAAAAGTTCTCATGATCTTATTAAGAGAAAACACAAACTACATTCACAACATAACAGCGTGGACGATAGCAGAAATTAGAATCCTAAACAAATAAAAAGCGACTTGAATTATGACATACGTTTTGTTATATTCTCGTGAAATTGGAATACAAACTTTCAATTGAATTTCTCAGCAGAAGATGGCTTGAATTTCCAACAGAGAATGGCTTCATCGTCTTCATTTGCTAGTTTGAAGTAATTTCGAATCACCTTCGGTAAATCTCGACGATAATATTGAACAACACTTGCTGCTCTTGTTCTGGTCTTTTTCTCGTTGAAAATACATGTAGTATTAGAGAACAATATCGTACGCAAGGTCTGCCATTCGTTTATAAAAGTGTTCTTCCATACAGCAATATTCATTATGACTGAAATTAAATGTTAGTTTCTTTCAATGCCTGTCATATTTGTAGATCACGAAATATCATAAATAAAACCTGTTTTCGTATTTTTTCTACATGTGTTGATGCACATTCGGCATTTCTAAACATATCACAGTGGATTTGTTACAGGGTATGTCTATTTCGCACCATTGATCCCTATGGGTTTGTTACATGGTACGTCTATATCCTGGAATTGGTTACTGTGGGTTCGCTATTTTGTATGCCTGTTTATCGCCATTCATTCCTGTTTTTTAAATACAAGATATGTCAACGTTTTGACATTCATCACAGCGGGTATGTTACAATGCATGTGCTTTTCTTCCCAAACCCTAAATCTTTGTAGGTTTGTTACAATGTATGTCTATTACCCGCTAGTTATCCCCGTTGGTTTATTACAATGTATGTGTTTTGTTTTTTCCTGCCCTACGATATTCATCGCATTTTTTCCATTCTTTCGGCCCGTCTATCAACATTTTCATAATAGCTCATACTGACCGAAACTATTCAACATAGTCATGTTGCATTCAAATTGATGACTATTGTGTTGGTCAATCACTATAGGCGTTGGTCTGAGAGAATATATCATGTTCAATCAATAAGTGTTAGTCAGTCAGTCAAGGAAGAATTGGTGTTGTTCAGGTACAAGATGTATTGGTCAATCACAGCGGGTGATTGTCAGTTAGAATAAGTGTCAGTAAGTCACAATAAATATTATTGAGATTATTGAGTAAGAATAGGTGCCGGTTAGTCAGATTATTTATGATCAGTACGAATAGGTGTATATGTTTCGCCACTCATTTATGTGTTGTGTTACACTGTATGTATGTTTTCTGCCATTGGTCCCCTTGGGATGGTTGCAGGATATGTGTTTTTGATTTTTCTGCACCAGTATATTAATCTGCATTATTTTCACTTCTTTGACGTCCTGTCTACATTTACTTAATATCTCATAATGCTGAACTTTATAAGACCGGCATGTTAAATTCACATTCATGCTTACGGTGTTTGCTAGACACAGTAAATGATTGTCAGTCAGGTTTGGTTTTGGTTAATCCGAATAGATATTGTTCTGTAAGTCAGAATAGATGTTTGTCAGTCAGAATGAGCATTTGTTGTTCACCATAGTTCGTGTTTAGTTCCAGTATGTATTGATCAGTCCGAATAGTTATTAATCAGTCAGAAAATGTAATGGTTGTCAAAACAATGTTGGTCAGTTAGGGTAAGCCCTTTCCTTCTTCTTTGTCTATCTGACCATCTGGTAACCACTTTAGTGTCCCGTCATGTTAATTTCACAGAAATCTAAAGTGTCATCTGCAACGTTAATGGTTCTGTAAGATCCTTATTGTCCCCCAATGTTAAATCCCGGTAAGCCCCATAGTATTTACCCAATTTAATTAGCGTGTCAGATCCTCGACTGAAAAGGTGCCTGTTTGAATTCTACTATCGGACCAGGGTTGTCTTTAGCCTTTCTCCAATGGCATGGACACTAAATAACCTACCTGTGCTCCTGTGCAGGTCATAGTGACCTAACTTTTCCGTAATGTTAATTCCCATAGGAAGCTATCAGCCACTAATATTAAATTCCATAGGGGGATATGGTAGTCCACACTTTGCCGCAATGTTAGCCCCCAGACGGGGCCGTAGTGGCCCAGTAATTGTAAATTCACTTAGATGGCCATAGTGGTCTCCAATGTTAAATTCCTATAAATGCCCATAGTGGCTTAGTGATATTAAAGTTCTATAGATGACCATAGCGACATCCGTAATCTTAAGACCCCATAAGGTTCTATACCGTTCCATCTGTAGGGACCCATACCTTCCCATTAATATTTAAATTTCCGTAGGGCCCCGTGATGGCCCAGCAATGTTAATTTGCCTAAGGTTCCATACGGGCCCCAAACCAATAATGTTAAATTTTCAGTCTTTTTAACGTACAATACATAGTGTCCCACATAACTACTGACTTCCTCCAGTTATATGCTTAATAAAATAGACGCTTGTGTAAAGTTCTGCCCTTGCTTATGAAACTGTTTCTTCACACAATATATGGACAAAAATTGTTAATCTGGTCAAGTGTTAGACGTGGGGGCAACGGGCAGTAATATGATGTATGGTAGTGCATCTTGTCCAGGATCATAACTGTTAATTTAAATGTAATGTTTTCATATAGGTTTGTAATATCCTTCATGCTGACAATCGAATACAATACCAGTTATTAAAGGGCGATCACTACATTCTACTGAGTTACCCAACTTTACCTCTAAATTCTAGTCAGTTACTCCCCTTCCCCTTTTACAACTGTATATCAGTTTACAGCGAAGGAAAAGGTCTCGGTAAAATATGTAAACTTGACTTCTTTTACTAAAAAATCGCAAAGGTAATTGTGAAAGCCTGACATGTGTTTCCTGCGTAAATGTGCTTACATATGGCAATGACAAACCGTCACAATATAGATGAAATGAACGAGAAAAATCAACTTAACTTAGTTTATTTAAATGGGGTAAAATGATATCAGCAGCGTAAGCATTGCAACAAATCGTATTCTTCCTAACGTTTTCAAACCGCCAATATGAGAGACTCGTTCTTTCCAACAAAATCATCTGTACTGTATTTATATAGAATTGTTTTGTGTTGCACAGCATGTGGAACAACATAACAAAAACGTGTAAACCCATGAATGGCTGACAGTACCTTCATAGACCTACGTTTTGTATATCGGCCGCGGCGGGTTAAATGGTTATATTTCCTGCATTGTTCGCCAAGGGTCGAATAGGCGGAATGCAGGATGATACTCAGGAAAAATGTAAGACATGAAAACTTTGCTTGGTATTAACATGGAACGAAATAAAACGGGGAATGAAAACAACCCGAGATGAAATGAAACATATTTATCAGGGACGAGTGGCGAAATTTCACGTATGGGTGAAAACGCAATCCCATCCCATGCGGGTACGTGCTGATCTCCCTGCTTTTTCCTCTCCCACGTAGTGATCCTATTTACATCACTTCAGTATATATTTATGACCTTAAATATTACAATAACTTTAAAACGAGTAAATAAACAATATTCTTCAATAATAGTCGGATTTAATGTTCAAACCGGAGATAATCTTGTTTTCTAAACTCAGTTTTGTAACAAATATGTCGCGAATTAAAAATCTCCAATGCTTTTTCTTAATACTCTAGCCAATTAATGATTTATTAAAACTTGCCTTAAATAAATTTTTGAAAGGATTTAAAGTTTAACAATTTCCAATTAATAGAAGCAGAGAACTAGTGGAGTGGTCCTGAATTTGTGTTGCAACATTTTTAAAAATCGGTATATAATCGCAACTTTTAATTTTCAGTAAATCTATTTATATGTAATAAAAATGCAAATTTTAAATTCAATACTAACATTATACATCGGTAAAAATCCGTCTGCTTTCTAAATTATTTTTAACTTTACTGGTGATAGACCAGATAAGCTTATGCAATGGTCTGTTTTCCTTCGTCCGTCAGTTAGCAGAAGTTTGTTATCGCTACTCCTCCTAAATGTCTCGGAGATTACTTTGAAACTTTATACGCACGTTTATCTCGTGGTCTAGTCGATTCTAATTGAAAACGGTCCTGCTCGGACTTCCAGTATGACCGCCACAACGACCATCTTGAAAGTCTTCTTATCACTTCTCATGACTGGATGGTCATACCATAAATGGTGTCTGACTAAAATACTTCTTATGATATCTCATTGGTCTTAAATGAAAATGGTGCTGATCTGATTTGGCCGCTACAGCTGCCATCTTCAAAATCTTGTGTTATGAGGTGATGGTGATGATGGTGATGGTTATCGATGTCGAGAGGATAATCGACCTTGGTATTATTGCCCGGATCGAGTGAATAACATACATATGAAACTAATGGATGGTATAAATGAAGATCTGAGTAGAGATATAGGATAGAACAATTTAATTAATTATTTCAACAAAATAACATTGTACAAGACACTTGAAATACACTTCTGTTAGAAAAATAATTACCAAACGTTATTAAAAATGCAGTTACCAGTTCCGTTTATACAGATATCACATCTGTCATCATAAAATCGAGTGAGCATTTCGAACTTAATTTTCTGGCATGCCTACATAACCTGTTGTTAGCTGGTTGCGGGTCGCTCCTGATTTCTAGCTTCCCATGTGTTGCTGCCTACAATTCTCTCTCTCTCTCTCTCTCTCTCTCTCTCTCTCTCTCTCTCTCATCCAGCCGCTTACGGGCCAATAACTGTAATATGGATCGTCTCTCTGCAACCTAAATACTCTGTTGGGTCTTTAACTTCTTGAACAGAATACTCACTCCTTTCTCGTTACGTCTCAGGCAGTCATGTCGAATTTCAAAACAGACAGTCACTGCTAAAATGGCTTCAGGTTCCAATCTTGGATTCCATAATGTATAAATTCTAGCTTAGTTCCTTTCATAAACAAAATAACATAGCACATGAAGATTAACGTATTTCACCAGCATAACTAGTATTCAACACTAATTGATCTATATCATTGCGTGTTCTCACCTAATAAGCAATTAAGCCCTGCAGCGCGAACTATTAATCAATAACTTGACTTACTGGTTAGCCTGCACCATGAGGCCGACTTACCTAGCTGTACAGACTGCAATGCTAATACAAACGATTCTCGGTTAAAACAATTCAAATTTTAGTTACGCAAATCAAGCAAAATTCACCTCTTGTCTTAACCCCCTTTTTTTGCTAACAATTCATTGGTATTAACATCATACAGGCCTGATAATAATAAATTCTTAGCATGCATGATTAATATCACTTCAGACATTAAATTGAATCAATTATCTTAAGACTCATACCAAAGAAAAATAAACATATGAAATTCTAAGAATGCATGATCCATATAACATTCATGGCAAATAAATTCAAGAGATTATCTTAAGACTCACATCAAAGACAAGTGGTGTATGAAATTAAGACAAATAAAATCAAACAATTATCTTCAGACTCATATCAAGGACAAATTGTATGAAATTACGACACCATACTTGTGCTTTCGAGATTCGTTCGTTTCTCACTTAGCTGACTCGTTTCTTTACCTTTATGTTCCGTGTCTCTGAAAGACTTCCAAACACCCGTCCCTCTGGCAATTTGTGACAGAGAATACTTTCTACTCCATCGGAGTCAATATCCTTTCGCTTCTTACAAAACCTTCGACTGCGTTTTTTGATGGAGAACATTTACAAAACACCGTGAAACCCGCCCTCGATTTAACTTGTCCAATCAGATTTAGATTATCTAACCGCTTTTTAACACACGCCTATCGAGGTTTGAAAAATTCCTCATTTATCCCGCTTTCCCTAATAAACCGATATATACAAAATTTCAACTTGTGACAAATATTTCAACAAGTACAAACGCTATTTCTGCAACATTTCGACCCTTTGCATTTTTCTATACATTAACCACTTCATCTCCTTTTGACCAATTCACCTGACACACTTATCAGACGGAACTTCATTAAGAATCAGTCATGTCCCCACCTGACACATTAAAGTACCGTATCCTTATACATGCCCAGGATTTAAAATGGCACATAACCACTTACATTAACTTAAAATAGCCATGTGTCACGATGACATCTGCAAAGTTCTCTTCTTTATGTGTTGAAATGACGTCAAGAAAATTCACACTGTTACATTATTGCTGCTCCTTCTGAATGGATGGTCATGTCTACAATGGGGTTTAATTTCAAGACTCTTCTTGGTGTCAAATTGGTTCTACATAAAAATGGTGCCGATATGAGGACCAATATGGCCGCCACGGCATTCATCTTGAAAATATTCTTGACACAAATCTACTTAAACTGAGAGTCATGTTGACGTGGAGTTAGTTTTCTCCAGAAGACTTCTTATGATGTCCAGTTGGGTCATAAATGAAAGTGGTTACGATGTGACGTTCAGCATGACCTCCACAACAGCTATCGTGAAAATCTTGTTATTGCCACTCCTGAATGGAAAGTCATATCTTGAAAATATTATTATCTCTGCTCCTTTCCACATGGATGGCTATATCAACATGTGGCTTTCAACAGTAGACTTTTTATGATACCTAGCTGGTTTTAAATGAAAATGAGGACAGGCGTTCATCCAGTATGGCTGCCATAACGACTGTCTTAAAAATCTTGCAATCACAATACACCCTCGAATGGAGAATCAGTACGACATGGGGTTGTACCAAAAGACTTCTAATGATGCCTAAATAAAACTGGATCCAAACTGACGTCTAATTTTTGTACCAAAGCAACCAATTTCATAATGTTGGTATTGCTGAAGAAGATCGGAGATACTTTCAAAGCTAGAGTCTTAAAAGTAAGAAATGGTCTTATCTTGAATTCTTGGCAATTCTTTTCGCTTGAATTCCTGGAAATTCTTTTCGCTTGAATTTCTGGAAAGTCTATTCGCTTGAATTCCTTGAAATTCTATTCGATTGAATTCCTGGAAATTCTTTTCGCGCAGTAGAGTCTTTCTATTCGTTGGTCTAACACTAAACATATAAAACCTTCTATAAAATTCTCTTGGCTATCGATGACTTCCCGCAGTTTGGCACGACTTTATTTTCTTATAAAAACATAAAAATAGATTCTGAATCAGATTCGATCATTTGGTGACAGAGAAAGAAGTTGTAGTAAACCTACCCAGTTTTGCAAGACCGCTAGCATGTTTGATGAATAACGAGGACAACAAGTACATTTTGGTGTATCTAATTAAAAAATACAAATTGTTCTTATTTTGAAAAATAAAAATAAATTTTAAACGAATGAAATTAACATTTCTTAATTGTAAACTTGCCAAACATGTTAGCATATGCCATAGATATATCATTCTGCGCTATAAATCTTTGTTATTGATTGATCCTAACATGTTAACGCCTTTTTCTAAATGTTCCTGAGCGTACATGACTGAGGCAGTTTGTCAAAAATACATTTTAAAATAATTATTCTTAAAAGAACAAAAATTCTATTTACTATTGATAAATAAAGGAGAAAATATGAGTACACTTCCATATGTTCCTAGGTGGTCATTTAAATTAATACATAATAAAGAAGCTGAAATTTTGGACAAATATTTAACAATTATGAATATTACAATTTGGAAATCTTTAAAAGAATTTTTAAATCAATACAATTACTATTATTGATTTTAAAAATTGCCAAACTAAGCTACACACGCTACAAATGCATCATTCTGAACTGTATATTTGTTTATTGGTCAAATATTAAACGTGCTATTACCTTTTCAAGCTTATCTGAACTGTCTATAATTTGCGGCCGTTCGCATAAATGCATTTTAAAATTAAAATTGAACTTTAAAAAAAATATCCACGTCCTAACAATGCAGTAAGGAGTCAAATATAGGTGATACTTCTAAAATATTATAAAGTAGTTACTTAGGCTAACACACAACAAAACAATTGAAAACTGGGGATATATATATCTGACAATTAAGAAACTTATAATTATGGTGCTACTAAAAGTTTTTTTAAATAAAATTTTAATAAATAAAATCAACATTAATGAAAAAGTAGTTTGCCAAACAAAGTAACACACGTTGCAGATATTAACTTTCTTCTTTCTAAACCATTTATATATCTATCAACATTATATACGCCAAAGTCTGATAAAACTTTCTCTGTGTTGTCCATAACTTTTAAACAATTTTGCGTGAATTTATTTTAAAATTAATTTTGTAAAAATCCAATTACTGGCAATAAGGGTATACTTTTGCTTGATATAATGCAGATAATAAAGTTGTATAATGATTACATCGTTGAAATTTGTGTGCGTGTACATCCATCCATCCATCCATACATATATACAGTCAGTCAGTCAGTCAGTCAGTCAGTTTCTCAAGCCTGATTTTGAAGGGAAAGATGTAACTGTACGATTTATGCCAATTTGTCCGGTAATTTTTTTTGGGACCGATAACTAATGATTTTAGTCAATTAAAAGTTCTCATTACGAGCAGGAAAAAGTGGTCTTTTATTTTTTACAATGAAGACTCTGTGTGTGTGTGTGTGTGTGTGTGTGTGTGTGTGTGTGTGTGTGATTTGGAATTTTAACATACATACATACATACATACATACGTTTTTCACATTGCTGCACATTATATGAAACGTCGATCAGGACATCATCCATTTTATTCATGTACACTGTGTTTACATACAAATACCGTTTTTATTTAGTCAAAAGAAGTGTGCAAAAGAAGTGTGACATCTAGAGTAAAACTTTCTACAGGTTAGATTCCGTGTGGGAAATTATTTTTATCTTTCTTTTCTTTTTTTTTTTTTTTTTTAAATTAACAGCCTTCTTCAAACGATCATGCTTTCATACAGTCATTTTTTTTTTCAGACAGAGAGCTCATCCGTTCAGGGGACGAATTAGAATAAAGCGGAAGAGTCCATTTACAAAGGACCTTAAGGGGGAAAAGACTATTTACAGAGGACCTAGCAGTACTTTGTTTTGAGCGGAAATATCTGCTGGGCATATGAAATAAGAAGTCGGTGAACTAGTGAACAATCCATAGAAACATTTCAAATATACCGTTGGCTGATTAATGCCTTAGGTCATAAATCATGTAAAAAGACGTGTCTTGTATACTAGTAAGAACTTCCATACACCTACAGCAATGAGGCAATGTCGTTAAAGGGAGACACACATGATAAATTGCGACTTTAAAAATACTTTATGTCTGTAGATAACACACATAAAGAAGAAAGGTTGAACAAAACGCGAATCTAAGAAATAGTCACCAGGATGGACGAAGTAAACTTTAAGGTCAACTTGTCTTATGGAAACAATGAATATTTACAGGACGATGGAGCAAAGGCCAGACAGCTGATGTTTATCTTTTGGGGAATCATGATCCCGATCATTTCCGGTATTGGGATTATCGGAAATATCCTTACTATTATTGTATTATGGCGCCGGGAAATGCAGTCTACCACGATCTACTTCCTACGAACGCTTGTTATCACGGACACAGGAATCATTATAGGCGCTTGTATAGGATTGACAACTGTCGCTATAACCCAGCTCAATCCGAACATGTGGCTGTATACGGACGTAATATATCCGAAAATATACACTCCAACAAATTTTATTGTGATGTCCCTGCAGATGATAAACGTTTGGGTGACGGTTGCTGTATCCGTTGAGCGGTTTATTGCCATATGCATACCGTTTTATGCTGTGAAAATCTGCAACAAAAGGAACGCGTTTATAACACTACTCATTATCGTGTGGGTGTCCATAGCGTATAATATTCCTCGATGCTTCGCGACGACTTTTCATGAATGTGGAGCGCCGGATATGAGGGAGTGCTTTGCAATTGTGACGACCTCCTTCGGAAAAGAATATTTCTTTTCCAAAGTATACAGTGTATGGATGTACATGGTGTTAATCTACATAGTACCACTCCTGGCACTTGGGGTGCTAAATACTCTACTAGTGGTGGAACTAATGAAGATGAGAAAACGGCGAATCGGAACTAGTATTCAGGAGGATAACGAAGCTAATATGGCTTTAGTGTTAATTATCATTGTGTTGGTCTTCATAATCTGCCAAACTCCTGGATTAGTTGCCCAATTCGAATTCCTAGAGCCAGACGTTTTTTTAAATTGGCTATGTATCAGCAATACATTGTTTGTGCTTAATTCGTCTGTTAATTTTCTAATATACACTGCTGTCGGACGCCGGTTCAGGAAAGTTTTGTTAAGAGTGTTCCGGGTCTTTGTTAAATCGCATGTGTTGACAGATGTGAGCAAGAATTCCCTGATTACAAATGGAAATACCATGAACATGAACCATTTAAATGACAAGGGCGATCAAGATGATAATTCCGAGAATAACGAACGCTGTAGGCTAACGGCGACCCGGTAATACAAAGCTGAAGAATGAAATCTGGAAATACACAGAATTATCGACCTACCGTCTAGACTCGATTGTAAGTCTGGTCCAACTGCAAACAATATATCCGGCAGATGAAGGTCTATGTTGTGTGTTCTACTGATTACTCCTAACAAACCGCATAGACCCAGACCTGCTGGTGAGTCATGCAACGGCAGATATTGGTCTATGCAGTTTGGAACTGGATCTGACGTATAAGGGAGTACAAACGGTGTGTCGGAAAGAAAGGAGAGATTAGTTTCATTACTATAAAAAAAAACGATATGGTGTTTAACGCACAAATGAAGTGTTGTGCAAAAATTGCATGTTCATAGGTTGAAGATGTTACATAGATATTAATATACAATAGAGAATCTATGTTATGTAACCTTTCATTGCGTTTCGGATATTATTTTTAAGACCTTGTTACGTTTTAATTGGAACTTTACTCCAATTATAACTAGTCTGTGCCAATACGTTAATACAGAACAGCAAATTTTATGCAATTCTGTTCTGTCGCCAAGTAAGTAAAATCCAAGGCTGACATATTCTATTAGCTGTCAGGCTGTAGTCACACGTGTCCAATGGAAATGCGTGTAACCTGTTTTAACGCTGAAACGCTCTAACGATATTATTGTTACCGAAGTGTACCATAAGTAAGTAATCCACCATACCAAGGAGAAATTGCAATAAAGAACTCGGTGTACGCAATAATGAAACCTTAAAAATGTATGCATGAAACATATATATTGAAGTAAGATGAATCAATCTTATCGCCATAATTATACGGTTATAAAAGCAAGACAAACAACGTTGCTACAGTGTCGGACAGCCTCGGATTTTGAAAATTGCGAAAAAATTCGGCAAATAAGTTTTCTAGAAAAAGGGTTTCTTATAAGTAGCTTAATTTAACTTTTTTTTAAAAAATTATCGTTTGAATTTAATTTACTCACATTCATTGAACATAAATCGACCAGAAATTTGCCATTTGGAAAATATTTAGCATGATTTAAATAAATTACCGTTGATTCCTGAAATTCATATCGTGTGGGCATGTTACAATGATATTTGTGAGGATCATATTTGACAACCTCTCAATACTTCCTTAAATTCGTGGATTAAATATAATAATTAATCGATGATTCCTGGATTTCACACATAATTAATTGACATTCAAATCTTTAGCCTATTTACACTTTATTTGAAAATAAAACTTTTCTCATTTCATCGCAGCTGTTGGACTCCCACAAGTTCCTGGCAGATATGTTGCAAGGCACGCAGTTCAGTTCATAATCTGGCATTTTTGTGTAAGAATAATCCATTTTTAGGGCAACCAGGTCATACTATCAAAACTGAAATATAAAATTCTTCAACCCGAAGGGCTGAAGCATAATATCACATTTTCTCTCCTTTTTTATGTAAATGTTTCTTGTGCTTTTTAAAGTTTTAATTGACATTATGAACACGACACATATGATTCATTCAGTATTGTAACAATATTTCAGTACATCTTAGTAAGATATATAATACAGTTTTGTACAATTATTTTGTGTCACTATAAGGTGAAAGCTAAAAAGCTAAGTAAAGAAAGAGAGAACAATTGGAAAGAAATGGATATATATATATATATATATATATATATATATATATATATATATATATATATATATATATATATATATATATATATATATAAATATATATATATATATATATATATATATATATATATATATATATATATATATATATATATATAATATATATATATATATATATATATATATATGATTTAATAGCCCCTTTCATATTACTGTCGTCGGCTTGCATTCCTTGACTACAGAAATAGAAAGGGTATATCAAGCCTGGGTGTGTTTCAACGTCAAAAATACTGATAGGTTTGTAATTTCTTTCCTGGTTTTAAGCTAGAGTGATGCAAGATATATATATTCTCAAGCTTCCCATTTTAATACTGCTTCAGATAATGGTTTGCTGATTTTAATGCTTTTGTTTTGGATTCCAATTTATGCAGCATTCCAGGAAATTGAAATATGAATATGTAAAAGTTACACGGTGTTATGTTCTGCTTCCCCAAGCTATGGCATGGAAATGCCCATTAATAAGGAGAACAAAAGCCATACCACTTTGTGGAATTGTTTAAAAAGAGACAAGACTATAAAGTGATGCCAGACATGGCGCTACTGCCTCTTTGGAGTACAAAAAGTTTGTTTTATTGATTCATATATCTGCAGATTTTGAAGTACAGGAATTTCATCTATGACTACATTAAAATAGGCGTAATATGTGCAATTAACTTCTAACTGCTTGCTTTGCTCATCTTAAATGAAACTGAACCTTTTACCCAATTGTTAGAGGCCAAGCATTCGAAACTTTCCTGTTTCTTCTTTCTCTTTTAATTTATATATTCACTTTCTTTTATACGATTTATTCCCCCTTTCTCTCTCTCTCTCTCTCTCTCTCTCTCTCTCTCTCTCTCTCTCTCTCTCTCTCTCTCCATGCGTGTATGTATGTATGTATGTATGTATGTATGTATGTATGTATGTATGTATGTAACCACCTTCCTATCTATCTAGGTAACTGCCTACAAGCGGTAAGAAGGAAACGAGAACGAATCTTAGGAAGTGAAATTAAATTTTGGAATTCCACCGACGTAACCTTGACCGTAGTCTTGTACAGTTTTAACCTGTTTGCATTTTAAACCTTTTCTTTCTTTCTTTTGATTTAGATATTTCTTTTGGCACTAGTAATCAATGATTTAGATATTACTTTGGTACTAGTAATCAGTGATTCTTTTGGTACTAGTATTCAATGATTTAGATACTTCTTTTGGTACTAGTAATCAATGATTCTTTTGGTAGTAGTAATCAATGATTTATATATTTCTTTTGGTGCTAGTATATGAATGATTTCGATGATTCAGAAAGAGGAATAGAGCTTTCGTTACCAAATGACACTTCATTGTTTGAAATTCTCACCTAATTTCCAGGTAAGGTAGTGAAGGGGTTCCTCTTTACGGTTTTTATTACACAGTTTCTTTCTTTATCTCTTCTTTTCTTTGTTTTGCTTCAGTCCATACATCAAGGTGTATCGCCGGTATTTATAACTTAATTATTTGTAATCCGAACAAACATAAGTACAATTGATTTTACAGAAATATATGGATCCGTTCCTTATGTTTTTCTTGTTTTCAAAAATTGAAGTGGTATACACACCACTTTTCATTTGGATTGTCATATAGGCACAGAATGGAAGGATATCTGTCTTTAAAAATTATTATTATTATTATCATTATTATTATTATTATTATTATTATTATTATTATTATTATTATTAAATCGCATGTCCTGTCAGGTTCTTATCTGAGATGAACTGACAATGATATGTTTTAAAGGATAAAAGGCGGTTTCGTGATTCAGACATTTGCTTTACAATTTTCTTGCAATGATTTATTTATTACAAGAGGGAACACATTTTAATTTTGCACCGAGTTTGCGGATCTGTGGCGAAAATGGCAGTTCTCTAGCATTTTTTTCATTCAAGATATGTTTTAAACTTATTAATTCCTCTCTTTGTGTAATATGTCAGAACTATTAGTGCAATGAATATCTACCTGAAACAAAGGTATCCTGTTGAACCTTTAGGCGATAATGATTCACATGACCGTGGATTGTGTTAGTCATCGTGCACTACTGGACGAAAACATATGTTCTTACTTGCAAATGGAGCTGAAGACTTTTAAATATGTGGTTCTTTGTGGGTTTTCGTTTGTGGAATTTCGTCACGTTTTGTGGTCGCCTTCTGTTACATTCCCACATAATGAACACAGCAACGTGAAGGTAACAAAATATTGGCGAATAAAACATGTCATTATGTGATCATGTCATTGTTTCATCAAATGAACAGGATTCCGTTTACATGTGTATGTATGAAAACATTAATATCCTTACCAGACTTGTGATTCTTGTCTCGTCCACCTACATTAATGCAAGTTATGCATATTGCCTAAATATCATATATTTCCCATGTTTATTTATGTTGTTGAAATTTTTTTTTTGCTATTTCAAAGTATCACAGACCTGTTAATAATGATGTTACATCGTCAGAAACGCCCTATGACGTCAGGTTTGTTGGTATTGGCACGACCGTTTATTCGAAACGGCACGTATGGATATAGTTGTTGTAAACACTTTTTGAACTTCATATTCTAATACTTCTGCAGCTTTAAATACAAAATCCTGAATTCCATTCTGTCTGCAATAACACACGTGTGCCAAAGACTGCTATTGTATATGCATTAAATAAATTCCTGCACTCAGTGCATAGACGACTTTAATCCATGGAAAAAAATGTATATATATATATATATATATATATATATATATATATATATATATATATATATATATATATATATATATATATATATATATATATATATATATATATATATATATATATATATATCAACAGCAATACAGTCAGCCGATATATGAACCAATACGCATACAATACCAACATTTTTGCCAGTAGGTATTTATATTTAAAGGTATTTATATTTAAAAACTTAGCTCGTCATAACTAGACTTCTTACAGAATTGATGCCCTTATTATTCAAAAAACAAAAGAAGAATTAGGAACATGAAAGTTCAGTCCATGTCAACTTCACTCTGATTAAAAGGTACTCGCATGACTTGTTGCATCATCTAACTGAAGAAATGACAAGTATGGTATATTTGTTGATATATGGCGTGCCAGTTATAAATGCTGTACAAATAGTGCATTTCTCGATAGTAAGAGAAACGTCCATGGTACCAATTGCAATCAGTGGCGTACCAAGGGTAAGTGGCGCCCGGGAGAATGGCGTTAATAGCATACAGGGCGACAGTAATGGCCCAAAGGGCCAGAATACGAGGCCTGCAGGGCTAAAGCTGGGGGAGGGTTCTTGTGTCTCTCCCACCGGCAAGGGGGTTTGGAGGGGAGCGCTGTGAGTTTGTCCATCGGGGCCCTGGACCGAACCCTGGCCGCCAACGATTTTCCTGCAATTTAATGCCATTTGGTGGCCTTCCCTGGCATATAATTCTTTAATTCACACAAAATAATCACCATTTTATACATGTCTGTCATTTCCACATTAGGCCCATTAATCTCACCTTAAACATATTACCGTTAAGCAAGTACTTCATAAGAACACGCTGGCAGCAGAAATGAGTTTGCAAATTCTTGTCGTACGATTGTGTTATGTAATTTGCTCAAAGTTAGGGATTCAAGAATAACAAATTTACATAAGTTTGATCATTTTTGAAAAAAGAAAAACAAACAAACATTGTATCAGCTGTTTTGGCGCCACATGACCTCTGGCGCCAGGGTAGGCGCCCCGTCCCCCCCCCCTCCCATTATTACGCTACTGATTGCAGTATAATATGTTTACATTTGTTCCGATAACGCAAGCATGACACCAAAAAAGTAGTGATTCGTCAGAAAATAGAAAAGAAAGATTTTAAATACGGAAGGATAAGACGGCCAGACTTGAACTCAATACCTCCAACAGATTGATGGATCACTTTCTCCTTTGGTTTATCTTAATACCCCCCCCCCCCCTTCGGTATAGACAATTCATGATATCACAATTATCTTAACTCCCCCTGTGGTGTAGTCAATTCAAGATATCACAATCAAAGCATTAAAAGATTCCAACATTTTCATTTGTTTAACAAATAACCTTTCTGTGTATAGCAGAACCGAGTTTGTCAGTAATTTTTCTTAAAATAAAACTCTTTTTATTGTCTGATACTTGGGAGCATATGTTTTGAAGATACTCTCACTTGCACATAGTGATAATATTATTTTAAAGTCTAAATAAATCCCACCTTAAAAATGAAAATTAAATATAATGCTTTATTTAATGATTTATTTGATCTTAAATAAATGCTGTTTTTGTCACTTTAGATGGCGATATGAAATAGTTGAGCTACAATACCGGCCTTTCTTCTGACAAGTGCAAGTTACATTCGGACTTACGTTTATCGAACTTAAACATTAAAAAATATATGTTTGTTCTATGTAATTATATCAGCTTACAAGTAACTGATAAGTCAGTACTAAACAATGTTGTTCTTATGTGATTTTCAATCAAATAGTGCTTTCTACATCCATTTTAATCTTTAAAAATGACATATTGAAGAATATTTCATATTTGTTTGACAAAGCGTATAAGATGGAATGTAAGAGTAAAGCGTTCAAAAGCAATGTTAGAATGGTTTAACCTCTATTAGTGTTATGTAAGTGACATGCGAAATTCCACTATGCTACTTTTCTTCACACGTGACTTGACTGCTATCGGATTTCCTTGTTTCTTATGAATATGCATACTGGGGCCGAGTACCACGAAAAGCTTTGTATCGTGGTACATCGCGGTAATTTTAAACACAGTGCAATGCGTATCTCCGTATACGTCAATTATATTAGGGACCAGCAACTTAATTTTCTGTTGCAGCGGCCTATGACTATTTTCATATTTGCAGCTCAAACATAGTTGGTTGGTCATTAAAGCAAACTAACACCATATTATATCTAAAAAAAAAAAAAATAATTACTTTTTGGTATATCTCTGCTAGAGACAAATCGCAGCCAACCCCCAAACCCCGAAAATTAAATTAAACTTTGAGTGGGATACTAACACCGGTGCCAAGACGTTTATCAGAGAGCGAGTCAACATAAACACACTGACTCAAGAAAGCAAAAAGAAAAACATTGAGTGGACTTGAGAAATTACGTAAAATTCAGGGAGGTCGCTGGTTCGAACTCCGGCCGAATCATACCAAAGATTTATAAAAATGGTACTTACAGCTGCGTCGCTAGGCGCTCAGCATTAAGAGGTTAGTGTTAGGACTGATCGACCAGTTGTCAGAATAATGTGACTGGGTGGGACATCATACTACATGTCTGCGGCACGATGCCTTAGTGCTAGACATCACTATAAACTGCCAAACTGCAGCCATCGTAGCGATATGACTGAAAAATTATAAAAGCTACGCCAAAATTCCAAATCTCTCTCTCTCTCTCTCTCTCTCTCTCTCTCTCTCTCTCTCTCTCTCTCACACACACACACACACACACACACACACACACACACACGTAAAATTCAGACAGAATAAACAGCTCTCATGAAAATCTTAGGATGGTTTCTGTTCTTACAAAGGTACATATGTACTGAACCACATTTCTTTTCCTATTTTAATCCTACCTAAATTTTTTCCTGAGATATACCCTGCACAACATCCCATTCTGCCGCCAATTAAGCATATTTGACACGTATCAAACATTCGATTAAATGTTCAAAAATATAATTTTATTTGTAATATTCGAAATTAATTTGAGTCAAATACAGGTGTTTTGTAAATACGAAAATTTTTGGATTTATTTTGTCATGGAAAATGAAGACTTATTTTTTAGTATCATTAAATTCCTAATAAGATTACTCGGGAATTTCCGAACATTCCTTACTGACGGAAACTACCGAAGTACCGGTAAAGTGAAAAAGTACCGTGATACGTACCACCGAACATAAATACCTGTAAACCGCGTTCATTAATTAATAAATCTGCTCAGAAAGTTGACTCAGTATGACCTTTCATGCTGTATGAATGTGCCAATCTAA
>JAECUM010028097.1:0-16926 GCA_016617855.1 Megalonaias nervosa | reverse complement strand
TATATATATATATATATATGGTCTTCCTTTCCCCTTTTCTTTTTTCTCATATCCAAAATGTTTTCTTGTATCATCTCTTTACAAATTTTGTTTGAAACCTTTTGCATCCCCTTTGTGGCAATAACAATAACAGTAAAAATAAAACTATTTCTGAATCAGAATCCGAAAAAATTATAATTCTGAATCAGAATCAGAACAAACATTAAAACAAAAATATTTCTGAATCAGAATAAAAACAAAAATAAAATATTTTTGAATCAGAAAAAAATAAAAATAAATATTATAATCTTGAATCAGAATCAGAATAAAAATAAATAATTATAATCTTGAATCAGAATCATAATAAAAATAAAGATTAAAATATTTTTGAATCAGAAGCAGAATAAAAATAAAAATAGTTCTGAATCAGAATCAGAATAAAAATAAAATATTTCTGAATCAGAATAAAAAATAAAAATAAATATTATAATCTTCAATCAGAATCAGAAAAAAAATAAATATTATACTCATTCGTTGGTATGGATAGTCTGTGTGTCTGTTTTATTAATTCGCATTCGTTGGTGTGAATAGTAAGTATGGCGTGTTGTATGCATTCGTTTTCTTTGGTGTGGATAGTAGATATGGGTGTGTTTTATGCATTCGCGAACATTGGTGTGGATAGGAGATAATGGGATTTTTTCTTTCTCCCTTTCTTTTGTGTGTGTATTGGTCTTTGTCCCTATAAAACTCCCTTTATCCATATCCAATTCATTTCACCTACCTACCTACCTACAGTATCACGTATTCAGGTCAGCCAGTTCAGTGACGTCACACAGTATCGAGTATTCAGGTCAGCCAGTTCAGTGACGTTACTGAAGCTAGAAATTTTGAGACTATAAATATAGACTTGGGTTTTCCACAGGTTGTAGCTATAAATACATACAAGGGTTTTTAAACAGGAATTAACCAAAAATTGTAGCTAAAAATAGACCCTACCTGTTCCATTCCTCTTGTCGCTATACAGGCCCAATATTTTATGTCGCTAGACAGGCCCAATATTTTCCCATGTTCAAATCCCCTTGTCCGTAGGGTACAAAGTAGAATCCCATGAGGCTATAAATCTTGAGGCTATAGTGAAAACGACCAAATTTAACATAGAAATCTACGTGAGGCTATACATCTTGAGGCTACGGTACAACCTTCTAAATTTAACATTACGGTCTACTTGAGGGTATAAATCTTGTCGCCAGGGTACAACACCTCTAATTTTGTCGCTAGAAATCTTGTGACCAGAGTACAAATTTGGGTCCTGTAATGCTAATTCCCATTGACGCCAGGGTACAAACCCTCTAATTTTGTCGCTAGAAATCTTGACGCCAGGGTACAAAGTAGGGTCCCGTAATGCTAATTCCCATTGACGCCAGGGTACAACCGCATGAAGCCTCAATTCAGAAGTCCTATCTGGTCGTTTCAGCCTGGCTTATCTGCAATGACCGGTGCGTAGGCCAAGTTATCCCTCAAATATTTAGCTCATTGGCCTCATTGTCGGTCAACAGCGTTATTGTGTGAAACTCGATTTAAGAAGATAACTTCTTGAAATTATTTCATATATATATTGATTTTCATTCAGATAAACAAAATAGTGTTTAGTTCTTCTCTTGAAATGTATGTATTCAATTTATTTAACTGAACGGTGTCATGTCAAGATTATACCTGTATGAATTTAGTCCAAGAAAGCTATATTCAAAACAATACAGATAAATGACAAAGAATGAGGTAAACGATGATTTGGGTTTGTTTCGCATATTTCCTATTCTTCTCTACTAGAAACCTTCAGTACAAAATCAAATGTCAACAAATATAAATGCAAACTATCGATGCAATATTTATTTTTCTATTGAAAGTACCAACTCAAACTGATCTTCTTGCAATCTCGACTTTAGCAGGAGTGACACCTTATAATTATAGGTTACTGCATTTGTATGGGGAAATATGAACGAGTTTTCTGGATGGCTATACTGCACGACCATGGGAGTGCAGTATATCCATCCGACAAAACGAGTTCATATTTTCCCATACAAATGCAGTAACCTTTTTATTATATGCTCATTTTCTTATTCTACCCAAGGCTTAAATATATAAACAAAAATACACTACAAGAAACAAAGTAACTGAATGTAAGCCGTATTCCAAACTAAATACACAAGCGTAGCTGCACCATTACACAACAACATTATTAATGCGCATGTACCTCCGCCCAGACAAATTTGAAGCTGGTCACGCGCTAGACGTAAGTTTCGAAAGAAAATGGCGTTTGGTCTACTTAAAATTGAAATTTGGAGTAATACTGTTAATGAATACGCATTGCAACAACTTTTCCATTTGATCTGGAAAGAATACGTTTTGGTATTTTTGTCGATTCGACGCAATTTCGTGATTATGGTCTGGATTTATCTACATGAAGTAACTTACATCGGATTCCTGCAGCGTCTGCCAATCTAATGGTATTGAAGTGTGTTGACATCGGCGTGCGTGTTTCCGTTCTGTCATTGAATGATTCTGATCATAATGTGGGGAAAATATGAAGTCTTTCAATTGCAATTATCGAAAAGCTGTGGAATTTAATGTTTATTTCATTTTGAGTGCAGTAAGGAGGATGTAACTGCACTTGGAATATACTCGAAATTACAGTACAAGTTCGAAATGTGTAATCAACCTCGAGAACCCATGACATGGCTCAAGTAATTCGGATTTGCAGAACTACGAAAGTATATTTTGACGAAATTCAGGATGTAAAATTGTGAGTATATTTTTGCCATTTTTATTACCAGCTAAAGAAGGCAGTTTATGTCTTATAATTTGCACGTTATTGTGAGGACCCTGTCTGGAGTCTATAGCTTGCCTAAATCTGAAACATTGTATCAAAAAAGTTAACGCGGAATGTGCCAAAGCTGATGATATGTTGCAGTCCATGAAACATCTGCTTTAGCCTAGTTCATTCAGAAACAAACTTAATCAACCAAAACGTAGAGCGTCTACCACACGAATGTACATTATTTGTTTACAAAGTAGTTCCTAATATACTGTTGGGCACACGTGTCTTGCGCGTGAGTGCGCTATGAAGGTGTGCAATATCGGGAAATATTGAACGATTCTGACAATGTAAAGTTAACGGAGAAAAAAATGAACATATAATAAATTGTATTTTAAAACCTGTTTGCATTCAGTGTTTAATTTCTTAATTGAAAAAATATGCTAATTTTGTGCATGACATTAATTTTATGACATACTGTAGCAATTACCAAAAACGATGTCTATAACCGAGCACTTAAATTGGGTATCAAATTCAGTTGTTCAAGCTTGATCATGGATTTAAAGGAATCAATATTAAGGTAAAGATTATATTCAAGTCAAGTCAAATAAGACCTATTAGACCCATAGTGATACTGACATACAAGTTTCTTTTAAGGTTTTTTGTCAACATGTTGCCAATAGCTTACTTGATTGCATTGTTGATAATAGGAAAAGAACCACTGAGTCATCTCCCCCTTATCATGGCCCCTTTACAAATAATTTTAATTTCTGAAGTCTAGTAATTATTATGCATGGCTATATTCTACTGAAATAATTTATTCAAACATATGAAACAACTGTAATGAAGGTCCAACAGTTGTTAAATTTCATGAAAATAATATGGGGTCGGGAAAAGGGCACATGGATTCCTCAGCAGATGGACGACAAATATGACATGGTATAGCTTGTATTTTTGTCCTAATTACAACGGAAGCTATAAACATGTTTTTGGCACTATCGAGAGTTATAGACTGTGTTTATTTTCATGAAATTATGTGGGACCGTGTTTTTCTAAAAATTGACAAAAATGCATTTTGAGAATTGCCCACCCTCCACTCGTTTCATGTCCCGAAATCACGCCGAGCTGCATCACTGAGACAGTTGAGACTTCATTTTTATCATTCTTGGATGCATCTCCATTGAAAAATAGCTTGTTTACTTGCAGAAACTGGTACTTCAATTTTCATGTCCTGTATCTACAATAGGAATGAAAATTCACCAAATAAACTGTCCAGTGAGACCACAGGCGCAAGCCAACAAATTTTTATTATGAAATACCATTGCGTGTTGCAGAGTTAATTAAATAGGAAATATGAAAATGTACTCACTTACTTGGAATAAGAATGGCATCCATGCCAGTAATGCACCTGAATCCGTTGCAGGATGCATGCACACTAACCGTCATGCTTATGTATGCACACGAACTAGGCTGATATTGTCCATCAGTATCAATACAGATTTGGGGGATTGATTTATCGGACTACACACAAACCAATGGATCTTCGATATCGAAATTCAGTCTCGCACAGATGCATGCATGAAATTCAGTCGCGTACAAATGCTTACACGAAAACACTGTCAAAAGCGAGGAGTTCACAATTGGTGAGTGTACACATTAGTTTACACTGGAATTAAGTGCGAGTTGTATAATCAAGGCACACACAATGAAAATAAACATGGATAGTTTGAGGAAAAAATTCGCCAAAAGGCACAATGTACCCAATCCACCATGCGGTAACACTGCTTAATGCTGCGTGCTACGACAGTATTTTCTGCAGTATGTCCTGCTGTAAGAGCAGCTGTTGGTTGGCAGATACCTGTCACATGACGTCGGATGCCGCGGAATCCCAAGTCGTGTGTAACAGCCCACCAAATTCAAGGTCAAATTGGTGTGGCGTAAACTCTGTAAAACAATTTTAATTATACTGTGTACAATCGCACAGTCGGTGACTTCAGTCACGAAGATTCAAACAACCTGAATTTATTTGAGCAAAATAAATAATTGAGAGATACCGACCTATTCAGGAAAGAAAAAGAACCTGACACATGCGATTAAAAAACAAAAAACGTGGAATAGTAGGATTATATTTTACATTTTGAGCTAGTCGCTTATTGACAAATTGGAATAAAAGTGAAAGGGCTCAACAACTTGCAACTAGTTTAAAAGGGGTAAAACAACGGTTACTAGGCGACTGAGTCCGAACTAAAATGTGGACTATGACTTTCTGAAAGCTTTGTTGGAACAAAGATTCAGTTCAATAGGCAGGGAAACTATTTACAGATGGGAGTTTAGATATAGACGACAACAAAAATTGGAGTCCATTGCAGGTTATGGTTATGCTTTGAGGCGATTAGCCTGTCGCGCATTTCCGCATTAGTCCCATTTCGGCTAGGGAAGACATCTTGATATATGAATACACCCGAGGGCTATCGCCTAAAAATGGTGTAGAGTTAAACCAGAACCTGCTGATCCTGAAACCGAACGTTTGATCCACTGTTATGAATGCAATGAAAAGAGTAATATAGACTCTGAAAGATCAACTTTAAGATTAACTGCTAACACCTGTTAATTTGTTTCTGTCTCCATATGTCAAATGTATGTGAAATTTTTAGTAGATACCGGATAACACTTATATCTAAACAGGCTTTTGAAAGACTTGTGTCGGGAAAACCGAATTTAAAACCGACATGTTCTAACCACTGCAGATGGAGTTTTATTAAACTTTTACGGGCAAGCAGTCTTAAATTTTAAGATAGGTGATAGGCATTTTAATGGAAGAGCAATAGTTACTGATCTAGATGGATTGCCTGGAATAACTGGTTTGGATTTTCAAGTGAAAAATGATCCCAATTTAAATTTGTAAAAAGGGCACTCTGAAAATTAGAAAGCTGAAAATCAGATTGAAAAGGAAAAATAGTTTTTGCCTGTGCGGGAATACAGGTCAAAGACTCAATCGCTGTCCACCGAAATCAAATATCTTTGTTAGGGGAAATCTAGAGGGAGAATGGGAAATAACCGGAGAAGACAACATCGAACCTCTCAAAACTTTTAAGAAGAAACTTGTTTAATCTTGCCACAGTATTTAAGTAAAACCTAAAAATTTGGAAATGGTTTTGTCCGTATTGAATTTTACTTCTGAACAGATCACACTGAAGAAAGGGGTACCAGTCGCTGAAATACATCATGTACTGAGCGTTTGCTCTGGAATTGTTTCAGAACCTGAGACACCTTAATGTTCAGATAAACCAGTACCAAAGCATCTTAAAGGTCATCGGCATACTCCAACATTTTTCTTTTTATATCACATGTTGCATTACATGATTAAAAGTAGTTATACTCGCACAAGAAGAATTTTTAAAAAATCATCAAGTGTAAAGAAGAAACAATTTAATTACTCAAAATAGAAGTATACAACGCTGTTACTTTCCCTTAGCTACGATTTCCCACCTATGACAGATTACATCAACATACCTTCTCAAAGGGAGAGACATTTCTATCCATGGCATTGCCTTTGATAAATTAGGTTAAGTCAGCCAGTTCAGTGACGTCACTGAAGCTAGAAATGTTGAGGCTATTAATATAGACTTGGGTTTTTCCAATGGGAATTTACACAGTATCGAGTATTCAGGTCAGCCAGTTCAGTGACGTCACTGAAGCTATAAATTTTGAGACTATAAATATAGACTTGGGTTTTCCACAGGTTGTGGCTATAAATAGATACTAGGTCTAAATGAAAAATGTGAATCGCGTTCGTGTTCGGCTGTTGCCATTATTCCCCTAGTGTTGAGTAAAGTGACATCATTGAAGCTGGAAAGTTTGAGACTATAAATATAGACTTCGATTTTCCACAGGTTGTAGCTATAAATACATACAAGGGTTTTTAAACAGGAATTTACCAAACGTTGTAGCTAAAAAGAGACCCTACCTGTTCCATTCCTCTTGTTGCTATACAGGCCCAATATTTTTTGTCGCTAGACAGGCCCAATATTTTATGTCGCTAGACAGGCCCAATATTTCCCGATGTTCAATTCCCCTTGTCCGTAGGGTACAAAGTAGGGTTCCGTAATGCTAATTCCCATTGTCCATAGGGTACCCCAGCGTGTGCCATTTGTCCGTATAAATCTTGTTGCCAAGGTACAACCCCCAAATTTAACATTACGGTCTACGTGTAGCTATAAATCTTGTCGCCAGGGTACAACCCCTAATTTTGTCGCTATAAATCTTATCGCCAGGTACAACCCCACCCCCCACCCCCCACCCCAGTATAACATAGAAGTCCCATTGTCGCTATGGTATCGCTTATTTTAATTTTTTATTTACAATTTTTCAGTTTCCGCGAAGGTCGGTATGAGTTTCAATAATTTCAGTACTACTTTAAGTCTTGGTAACATTTTTAAAATTTATCTATGGATTATTTTCAGTCTCCGCTAAACTCCGGTGCAATTTCAGAATTTAGTGCTACACTTTGTCTTTGCCATTTCTGACAACCAAAACATCTGGCTAGTTATCAGTTTCCATTCAAGTCCGCTAAATTTTTCGGAAATTTAGTCCAATATTTTAAGTCACGGCAATCTGAATACAATCTTCCGGAGTTTTTCTCAGTCTCCACTAGAGTTTGGACATTTTGGCAATCTTAGTACTACTTTTAGACTAAACAAATATAATTTAATCTTCTGGGATATGTTCAGTCTCCGTTAAATTCTGGAACACTTCCGTAATTTTAGCGTTACTTTTAGTCACAGTCATTTGAATATTAATGTTCCAGATTTTCTCAGTCTCCACTGTAGTCCGGGACAATGTCGTAATTTTAATACTAATTTTAGTCTGAATCTATGGAATCTAATGTTCCGGGTTATGTTTAGTCTCCGTTAAATTCTGGGACAATTTCGTAATTTTAGTGTTACTTTTAGTTACATCCATTTTGGCGTTAGTCTTTTCCTTGATTATAACTATTTATAGCATCATTATAATTATGCAAATTTATGAACACCGCCAACATAATTTCAGGTCTAGGTAATGCTTTATACAAAAACCATATAAATCTCGGGCTTGTATTAGTATATTGGCGGCCCTCTCCCGGCTTCTTGGGCGACGTTGTACTGTACTGTAGCTGACTCTTCCAATTCCGGACAATCATTTAGCAGCGTGCAGTGAATGCACTAAAACTCTCATAGCAAAACTGAGTGTGTCCCTCAAATCCCACTCACCGATTGGTATAAGTGACTGAAAAAATGAGTCTGTGATAGGTCTATTCCCACTGGAACTAAATACGTGCAAACGCTTCCTTGGAGATATGTTTTTTTTTGGGGGGGGGGTTCGTTAAAAATGAAGTTGTTTTTTTCATGACAATCTCTTAGTGAACTTAAACTTTCCTCATTCGGGTGATTGGGATCCCGATTATTAGGAGCAACCTTTCAACAAGCAGCCAGTCCATGGTTATGTTTGATGTTAGAAGAAAGGCATCAACGCAGGCGTTTAACTGTTCTTCAGCGAGACAGTGGAGACAGACGGATAGATAATTAGAAAGACACAGAAGTCAGAGATAAATTGATAGAAGGAATGAAGGAAAACACAAAGAAGGTATATAATATATATGCGAAGGTAGATAAGGTATATGCGATTTCTTATGACAAAAACTTGCTTTAGGAAACAAAAGAAAGCCTTTGGTCCCGACGTGCAAAAATTATCATATTGATAGCCATTTCCATCATAAAGAAAAGAGTATGGAATAATAATAATAATAATAATAATAATAATAATAATAATAATAAATAGACGTCCGATAACTTTATACTGTACTATTCTCCCAAAGAGCCCTCCTTCATGACAATTAACTAAAAAAAGAAAGAAAATACATTTTAAGAAATACATATGTACAACATTGTAACAATTAGTTGTAAAGCAATATCGTACGTATCCAATAAATAAAACGCGTCTTACTTGCTTTCGTTCTCTATGCAAAAGAACCGCTGGCCCAGTACAAGATCAGCAAATTCAAAATAACTGCGATACATGCAAGGTGCGCGCCTCACAAAAGAAGGAATACAAAAGAAAATGGTCTATATACCCTTTCAAAATTTCTTGTAAACATCTATTGGCCTGGTTGATTCCGTTTTTGTCAGACGGTGAGGTGTGGGTGATGATCTGATAAATAAACCTGCATATCACCGACTTTGCTTCAATTGGGAAATGGTATTATCAGGAAGATAAATTACATGTTGTTCAAACTCAACAGAAAGAACAGCACAAATTCCACCCTGAATCTGTGAAATAATAACAAATAATATTAATGACATATAACAAACAACTTTGATTTTACAATGTTCTCACGGTCTCAACACCAAGATTTGTCATCTGTCTCAAGGCTGCCAAACAAAAGGTGGTGAGTTAGAAACTCGAGGCGGCATCCACATTTAAAACAAAACTATGTATTTTTATTTTCAAACTTTTATTTAAACTCCCTCATCCTAATTTGTTTTATTTTTTTATACTTTTTGTATTCTCGTCCGATGACGGGCTATTAACCTAGTTATTAATATATAAATACGGAGAGCCAAGAAACGGAAATACCTTCAATCATGAGGTTAAAAGCGTGTATTCCTTATACATTCTCCTACATGGTCACAACTCGAATGATAACACTTTCTATAGCGGCGCTTCCAAAGAAAACGCAAGGCAAAATTAGTTCCTTGTTGGCATTGCGGGTCACGTGTAACAAGCATACGTATTACATCAGTTGGAGAAGAGTGATTCACGTTGTAAGTTTGGTCCCAGGGTGAGTCAATACATTGTGAACGTTGTATCTCTGAATTTGGGCTTCTCGTCGACTAGTGGGGTAACAAGCCAACTTGAGCTGGGCTTCTGGGGGGGGGGGGTTATTGGTTGGCTTTTTTGGGGGGGAGGGGGGGTAGGTTTTTGTATTTACAGACAAAGATGTGTGTACGTGACTGATCGTTATTTAATCAAGGTGGCAATTAGAAACCAGATGTAGTGTTAGCATATTATCGATATAACCATGTTGTCTCTACATTACTAGTATGTTTAGTAAATCAAGCTAGTACACTCAGATTTTGGTTTAAGAAATATCTGTTTAACTGGTTATTTTGTTTGATTGTTGTGTAAAAAATACATGTCATTTCAACCAGGAAGTAAATGAGAGGTCGTATTTACAGAGTATACTTATGTGCATTAATATTCGTTAGGTAAATGACATTCATGTATAAACTAGTGTCGTGAAATAATAGATACCGTACATAGAAGTACAACTTGAAAGTTAAAGCAAATATGTTAGTCTAAGATATTCTCAATGTTGCTACTTTTGTTTTTCTTTTATTTACTTTTATGTCAGTTTAAGTCATGTGTTGAAATGTACAAAAGGCAACACATTATACATGTACTCTACGCGTCAGGCTAAAACGAGTTGCTCACTTAAAACAAGGAAACTGAATGGAACAAGTTCCCAAGAAAACAATAATCAATGAATAATAACCAAATAATATAACTACACGCATGGATATAGAGGTCACAATAAAACATATCACAATCATCACGTAGTCTAGCTATAAAAGAATACCGTGTCCTTGACTAAGCTTAAGATAATGATCCTCACTCTGAGAAAACGAAAAAAAAAGTAATTTACCAAAACTGCCACCGACTTTAAGCAAGGTCAGCCACTAGATACAATCTTTCATGACCCACAGCATATAATAATTTTTCTTAAAACAAAAAACAACTTAACTAACAAACAATGTAAATTATATATATATATATATATATATATATATATATATATATATATATATATATATATATATATATATATATAAAACAAAGTAGTGTAATTAAATTGCCATTTTTGGCATATCAGGTTCGCGTTTTTCTTTACAAGCTTTCAAAAAGTGGTTTGTTGCTAAGTACTTGTCTATGTTCTAAATGGTTTTAGACTGATGTTTTGAAATATGTATTGACAAAAACTACTTTAAGTGAGTTTTGAAACCATTCTCTCTCTCTCTCTCTCTCTCTCTCTCTCTCTCTCTCTCTTATGCTAGATTCATTTACCCTAATGGTCATTTTAAACAAACATGAGCGTCGTTTAGAGGATCTTTGTATTCGTATTATAAGCTCTTCAATTTTGTGGAGTAACTAAAAAAATATATTAGTTTCTGATCCATGATGTGGAGATAATATTTTTCAATAACAATTATATAATTATCTCAAGAAATTTGACTAATTATCTCATAAAATGTCAATAATTATCCCAGGAAACATGAGAATATATCAATAATTATCAGTAGTGAAGTGAGACACCCTAGCGACAATGGAAATCCCAGCCAAAAAGGTAGTGGGCCACTATAGCGACGAGGGGAATTTTAACAGGGGAAATTTAACATGGGTGGGACTATAGACGGACAAGGGGAATTTTAACATGGGGAAATTTAACATGGGTGGGGCTATAGACGGACAAGAGGAATTTAACATGGGTGGGACTATAGACGGACAAGGGGAATTTAACATGGGGAATATTGCTGTGATTGTTTAGCCTCAAGGGACATTTAACATGAAGAATATTGTTGGACTGTTTAGCCTCAGTGGGAATTTAACATGGACAGAATCCCCTGGGGCTGTTTAGCGACAAAGGGAATTTAACATAGACAAAATCCTTGGGGTTGTTTAGCGTCAAGCGAAATTTAACATGGACAAAATCCTTGGGGCTGTTTAGCGACAAGGGGAATTGAACATGGGAATATTGGGTTTGTATAAGGACAATAGGAATGAAACAGGTAGGATGTCGTCACGGTACTGCACATTGGCAACAGTATCCGCCAGGCGTTATATTAAGTGATATGTCCAGCTCCGCCAGGCGTTATATAGAGTGATACGTCCCGCTCCGCAAGGCGTATATAAAGGGATATTTCCCGCCCCGCCCCGCCAAGCGTTAAGTCTTTCACGGTGATATAGCGACAAGGGAAATGGAACAGGTGGGGTGACCTCACGGTACTGGACATTGGCAACAATGTTGCAACAATGTGGCAAATGGCTGACTTCAATTGGGCCTACCAGCGACAGTGGGAAAAAAATGTTCTGTCCAGCCCCGCCAAGCGGGTAAGTTCAGCTAGTTCAGCGGTGAAACTATACGAATAAAACAATGCTTGCCGGGGCGGGACATAGAACCGGATAGAACGCTTGGCGGGGTTGGAATGAACTTCCGCGCGGGACTGACCAACAGATACAAACATCGCCTGGCGGGGCGGGACATATCACTGGATAGACATAAACAAACAAATACACAAACAAACAAGTGAAGGAAAACATTCCTTACAATAAGTTCACATATTATCTACTATTCACACAGAAGAGAAGAAAAAATCCAATATCTACTATCCACACAAACGGGAAAAAAATAACCCCAATATCCACTATCCAAACAGAAGGGAAGAAAATAATCCATTATATACAATCCACACCAATATCTATTATCAACAAAGAAGCGAAGAAAACAACCCATTATCTACTATCCTCACAGAAGGGAAGAAAATAACCCCCATATCTACTATCGACACAAAAGGGAAGAAAATAACCCCAATATCTACTATCCACACAGAAGTGAAGAAAATAATCCATTATCTACTATTAACACAGAAGGGAAGAAAACACCCATTATATACTATCCACATAGTGTAGGGACAAGGGATTTTTGCTAAGGGAAACAACAAACACACAAACACATACAAACGTACTCGCGCACACAAACAAAATACAGACACAAACAAAATACACACATGCACAAACGAACACTGCATACAAACGTTTGTGAAGGGACAAGGGTTTTTTGTTAAGATAAAAATCAAACACACACACACACGTACACGCACGCACACAACCAAAATATACACAAATAAAATACACACACACACACAAACGTACGCGCGCACACATACACAAAAAAGCAAACACATACACACAAACGTACGCGCGCACACTTACACACACAAAAACAAACACACATAGACACACTTTTTTGTTAAGGGATAAGCTTTTTGTTAAGGGAAAGAAACAAACACAAAAGCGCTCACCGTTACGGATCACTGCCATCTCACCTCTGTCTGCGTGAGTTCGAGTCTCAGGCTCGGCTAACGTGGACACGTGAGAAAGCCTGCCAGTAGCTTCTCGTGGGTAGGTGGTTCTTCCCGGGGTTTTCCAGGGTTCTTCCTCCACCAATTATACTGGCCGCCATGTATAGCCTATCTTGTGCTGAAAAATGGCGTTAAACCCTACAACAACAATAACAACAAACACAAACACATACAAACGTACGCGAGCACAGAAACAAAATGCACACATAAACAAAATACACACACACTCACAAACGTACGCACGCACACAAACACACATACACACACATTATTTTACAAAGTCAACGAAGTGTTTATAGTTACACTTCTATTTTTTAAACTGCCAACACATCAAGACAGACTAATATTTGGCAATTGATTAGTATATCTTTTCTAGGTTGTTGGGGTAGCCCTGAAAAGGGCTGTTTTGTTAAGAGTTTTGGCAATCTCTCTTAACGCCTGGGATTACGTCCCCGTCTGGCAGCAAGCTTTCCGACAGGATAAGATTTACTTCTTCGGAAGGAGAAGGAGAACTCCTTGGTGTCCTCACGGCAGTCCAAAAAGCCTCTGTCTGTCTCCTGCTGTTGCTGCTGATGATGTTGCTGTTCTCTCTGCTGTTTCTGAAGTCTGTACTTCTCGGTCCATTCTTCTTGCTCCTTCTTGATTTCGTCTTTAAGGACCTCTTCTATCAGGTCTTGGGCTACTTTCAACATCCTGATATTCTCTGACTCATCAGGTTTGCGTATCAGGTTTTGCCTGACACGATGCAAATGGACGTGTGCTTTATTCAGCTTTGCTAGTCTTGCAGTAATCTTCATAGGTTCGCGCATTAACAATGGATGACTAGACTGGAGACCGCTCCGTTTATATGGCTGAAGCGTGGACGCGATAGAAAACATCCCCAAGATATTTTTTCGGTAGGAACGCTATAGATTATCTCATGGTAAGGGATAGAGAGAGAGAAAAGTCAAAGAACATGTATAGTGATAAATTTTTAAAACAAACCACTAACACTTTTTCAAAATGTAACATTTTTATTCAACCAACCATTAACCAACACATAATATAACAATCCATACAATATCAAATAACACATTTTTGACAAGATTGAGAACGTTGTGAAGTCAAGTTAGACTTCCACTGAAGGAGGTCATTTGACCCTTGATGTACACTACGTTTCCTAGCTAAAAACAAGAGATATTCTCCCATTCACCATTTAAAAAGTGGGATAAGAGTCTTCCATAACTTCTAATAGTCAAGAATGACGTTCACCGTGTTGGGTAGAGCTTCTGCAAACTGAAGTTCTAAACGCAGTTGGCCAGATTTAATAGGGTGGAAATGTCCCTCGTCGCTGCCTTGGTCTGGAGTGAAATCAAAGGCCCACAAAGCGTAGCCTCCTGCATAATCGTTGTATGCAATGCCGTGGCTGGTGTTGGTCCATAACTGTCCCGTGGCTTCGTACAAGGACAAGTACGATCTCAAGTAATTCTTCTCGGCAAACTTAGGCTCGAAGGGTCTGGATCACAATTTTTTGCCATCGCGACTGACTTCGATCTTGGACACTCTATAGTGCTTAAACTCGAATGGATTGGCAGTGACGGCTTTGAGAGCTTCGTTACTGACGATACCAACGAATAAACGTTTGGGTAACTGTCATTGGAACAGATGATCTTCAATCTTGGATAGGAGTCCAGCCGCAATTGTGAAGGTTTTCACTTCCACACGTCGTATCGGATACTTGCAGGTCGTTCTGCTCAAAGTGTGACTAATGTCGATTCCCACTTTAGGTAACACTGCCACGCGTCGCACGTAGAGTCTGGCTTCTTAGATGATGGTTTTGTACTCGTTGGCATGGGCCATCAAATGCTGAGATTCAGTCTCAGGCGGATATCCACTCCGTTCAGCAAATACTTTTCTTGCAACCACATGTCCAAATGCAAACGATCCATCAGTTCTAATGAACGTCCTTGCAGGATTTTCTTTCGACGGTCGTTAAAACCCACATTGTGAGGATCATCATCTGCTGTCAGGACTGTGTCGTTAAATTTGTCCACGCCTGCTGTGTCAGGTTTCCATACCACGCAAGCATCCAGATGACTGTTCTTGGCATCTTTTCCGTGCGTCAAGAGATTTTCCAGGTACGCTTGGTAAGGGTAAGTATCCATGCTGCTGCTGACTAGTTTGTTATTCAAGTACAAATCCACTTCGCTGAACAAAGAATGCATGTAATTGTTGACGGGAGCTTCTCTAGCATCGGCTCCCGGAGCAGTGTCGTCCGTTTTGATCACTTTGACTTTCAGGTACAACTAACTGCTATTCAGATCGATGTAATCTTTGGGCTATCCTTTGGTTTCGAGTTCGATGGGGACTGAGGTCGTCAAAGAGGAGACGGGATGAAATTCAACCCATTGGGATTCTTGCATCGTCATCATGGTGGGTGGCATGGCAAACAGATCCAGTTCCGACTTGAAACATGCGCATGACTCTCGGTGCATCGTTTTTTCCTGCTTTCTGTCATTTAATAATCAAATACGTCTAAGTCTCGGACGGTTCTTTTTTCTTCGTCTTTCTAGCTCTCAGTGTGTGAAGTCCTCTGGAGGGGTGTCGTCGTCATCGTTTCTTTCTGCCTTGTCCTTGCTGTGGCATCAGGGAAGCAGGAATGTCTGATGCGGTAGCGTCCAGGGCATTTATAGGAGTTTCTCGTCGGCCCAGAATGTCTTTTCCAGTTTGAAGCAAGACATTTTTGCCTGCTCTCAAGAAAGCTTCTTTGGGGATTTTGTTTGTCGATGATGACATTTTGGAGAAATTTCATTGCCGTGCGTCAAAGCGGAATCTTTCAAGGCGTGCAATCCTCGTGTCACCATCGTTTCCCAAACGGGGGCCACCGAACGAAACTCCGATTTCAACATATCTTCTAAACCATATCCTTGCTGTCGAGCGACCCCTTGGTACACTGGATACATGACTTACAAGTCGTTAGAGACTCTTTTTCGAAAATGGAGTTTCACCGTGACTATCCCTTTGGTGAATGCAATATTTTGTCCCAGATCTCCTTTTATACCAATGGTGACACTGTCGAAATACGACTTACTGACGGGCAAATAATGAGTATGTAAAATTTCACGGTGAACGTGATAAATGTTTCCACTTTCCTCGTCAGCAGTCACGACAGAATCCACTTTGAAAGGAATGACTCACAGTAACGGTGCGGCAGTGTGTCCCACCACGTTGTACTCAACCACATCGGAGTACACAAAGATGAAATTCAATCCTTCGTTCAATTCTACCTGCTGACGAAATAACTTTAAAAATCGGTTGTTATTGAAAATGCTGATGTCAGGGGGAACCTGACCATTAGATAAGGTGATCTTCTCTCCACCCAATATGCCAAAAAACTGGGATTAAAAGTGATGGACAACGTTTGGGCATCCGTAAATTTCATCAGTAGGCGATGAGCCACTTTATGGTACTCGATCGTGACAGGTTTGTTCTGTTTGGTCAGGTCTTTGCCAAACTGAGTGTCGAAAATAGTGGCAATCGTTTCCACCAAATGTTGACCATTAAAATAATAGCCTGCAGGAATTTTCATCTCATACATGCTCAGGGGAGAATTGGTATGAGATGATGTTTTGGATTGGTAAAAACCAGGATCATTGTATCCAAGTTATCTTGTACTTGTATATTCAGGATTTCGACCCAAAACTTCACTTAATTTTCGGTGAGATTTAGGATTTATGTAGGGTGAATCATTTCGACCAAATTCACTTCCCAATGGGCTTCGTGATTCAACTGGATGGCCTGAGGTAATTATGCAGTGAAACAGCACAGTGTATTCTGGGGAAACACATCCATGGAATTGTCACTGGGGAAAGTTAAGTAGAAGAGGTTATTCATAATTCCAGAGTTCTGCTGTCCGAGAGGTCACTCGAAATCAGAGGAGTGTCCAAAAGATTGTTATTGTGGTTGTTTTGGTGGTGACTG
>JAECUM010028092.1:0-13027 GCA_016617855.1 Megalonaias nervosa | reverse complement strand
CCACCGGAGCGGTCTGTATAAAAGTTGATCTTGGACACAATAGCATAGCTTCAAAGGCAAATTCAGCGTGAAAATACATTTTCGATTCACTAGCGAACTGTAATATGTATCCGGTATACCAAGAAGCAGCTACGAAACGAGGATACTCAGGATATATTAAAATCAGCTTTTCGTCCAGTAGCGCCGATTTTAAACCGATGTTATGATGCCGCTTTTACACAAGAAAAATAAATTTTCCAAAACGTACTCATCGACCAGTATGCCAGTGTAGCTCCAATTAAATTCATTCGTTCTTAAGCGAATATGACTTGTATTTAAATAACTTTAATGGTGCACAATTTGTAGAGATAATTTCGCGGTACATTTTGTCGTGGTCACGGTGACATGTAACCATTAAGCCCAAAATATGGACTAGAATGGCAATAAATCTCTGCCTGCGAGGGACGGGATCTGTTCGGTTTGGGGGATGAATTGAATTTTAACTGTCCGACAGATATGTCAACGTTGGGTTAAGTGTAGGGACTGACAGGTTTCAGACAAGCCAGAACAACAATTTTGGGAAATATCGGATCATTTGGAACAGGTCTCATAAAATGATACTTTCCAGAATAGTTATTAATAAATGCGGACTAGAGAGGATTATTCTAACTAAGATGAGAAGGTTAAACTTTTGGCGGTTAGAGAATGTAATCCTGATTGGCTAAGCTAAAAGAGGAGTGGTGTGTTTCCCACGTGAATTTCAAGGTTTTAAAGTAATCTCCCTCGCGATGTTAGGCAGTCCTAGTTTTTCTGACTCCGAGATTAGAAAAAGTACTCTTTTGTTAAAGAAATCGTCCTGGGGACGGGGGGCTGGAAATTTGAGAGACTCGATACCAAAGAAGAGACAGAGGGTGATGATAAGCGAGCGAAAAGAAATACGGGAACGCCGACCTATAACCAACAGTGATTTAGAAAAGGCTGGAAGCAACCAGGTTATGCTGACCTGCCGACAATTTGAGTTCGATCAGTCACTTGATTATATGATGATATTTGTTTTATCGGTGTAACTGAATTTCACATAAATTTTGTAACTCTATTTCTACGACAAAGAGAATAGTTCAGATTTCATATTCAATTTCATATTTGTTTATTTAATTGATTAAATTTTTATATTTTACATACGGGTGCTCGCATTGTTCTACTCTATATCTCTGCTCAGATCTCTGCCATTCCATCCATTAATTTCATATTTTATTTTATTGTTTACTGCATCCGGGCAATAACACCGTGGTCGATCATCTCCTAAACGATAACCAAACACGATAAGGATGGGGGTGGGTGGGTGATCACACATAATCTTTTACCTTCTGACAATAACAGACTGTTGGAGCAGCTGCGTTAACACATATCCCCAGCGAGTATACATAGAATACATCTAGACATACGGAAAAGAAGCCAAGATCACACATATGGATGTTTCATTGGTATGGAAACCTGACACGTTGAACAAGTTCAAAGGCAAAGCGATGATTGCAGATGATGCTGCAGACCATAATGTTGGATTTAACGGCCACCAGAAGAAACTCCAACAAGGACGCAGTTTAGAAATGATGGATGGTTTGCATTTGGACGTTTGATTACAAGACAAATATTCGTTGAACCGAGTGGCTGTACGCCTAAGACTGAATCGAAGTATGTTTTATTTGATGGCTAACTTCGAAGACCCTGACTCTACGTGACGAGAACAAAACAACACTTAGTCTCCTGTTTTTTTTTTTGGTTTTTTTGGGGGGGGGGTTTTTTTCTCGTCACTTGGCTGAAGAACTCTCACAACTGACCAGAGAACAATGTCATGGATGTCAAATCAAACATCCTAGTCAGAAACAGTATGACACACGTTCGATGATTAGTCAAGAAGACAAATTGGAAGAGTATCTGGAACATGCATCGACTCTTGTCTCAGAAGAGAAGATTTTGAAAAAGTGGTATAAAGACTTGAGTAAACATCCCTTGCATCCATTGACTTTCTTGCAACAGAATACTGAGACTTCCAGTTCATGGGCTCACTTGACATATAGTTTGAAGGAAAATGTCAAGTGTGAAATGATGACTTATCATTACCTGTGAAAAAAAGAATGAATACCCGGGAACGTCATTGCTTTCTGACTCACAGTTGATACACAGTGTCTTGAAGTCCAGTGGTGCGTGTTAAAGATGACCTTCCACATTGAAACCCTAAAGACATTCAAACCGATGTCATCAACAGAAAGATAGTTATCGACCAGGACCTAATAGATTACCTCCAATGAAAGATGATACCAGTGACATTATGACATTAAATAGTGTATCCACTTCGATCAATAATGTGATATTGCTCGGATCAGTGTGCACCGTGCGCTTATAATGTTGTTTATATTTCCATTATCAACGCCGTCTTATATTTCCCTTAGAACATTTAGTAACTTGCTTGATTTTTACCTTGATATACTCCAGAAACTATGATAAAATTGAAAGGTGGCTTTGTGAAATGTTTAAATTTTGTTTCAGAATTTGTAAAACAAAAATGTGCATCTTTAAAATTTGTCTTGATATTTTCAGTCTTCTCTAAGTCAGTATTATTTGTTTATTTTTTAAATTTGCAAAAATATATAAATTTGTAAAAGTTTTTAATTCTTTTTTATTTTTATTTTTGCATCGTTTACGTTTTGGCAAAAGTTTTTATGTTTATTTTTGGTACATTCTGTTTCATTTAGAACGTTAGTATTTCTTTTTTTTCTCAACAATACTTTAGTTGTCTGGGTATTTTTCACTCGTTTCAGAATTTTAAAATCAAATTAAGTCTAACCCATTGTGGCTTTTTTTCCTTTTCTCGAATGTTATTACTAAAGCCTGTGACAGTTTCGGAATTTTTTAAATTTCTTTTAGTCTAAGACAAAGTTTGCTTTTGTTTACATTTTTCCAGATTTTTTTAGTGTCCGCTAAAGTCTGTAACAGTATTGAATTTTAGTCATAAGCAAATTGGTTGTACATTATTACCGACTTTTCAGAGTCTACGCTAAGGTCAGCGACAGTCGTGAATTTTGGCATTACCTTGAGGTACATTCACTTTAATGTTAATGTCCCGGATTTTGTTCAGTCTCCGCTAAAGTCTCTAATCTGATATTGTAACTATTTTTAGTCAAGTCTATATTGGCGTTTTTACGATTTCACTCCCTTTATTGAAGCGTGTTGTATAGTAAAACAAAAGGATGGTACTTGATAAATAGGTAGGTGTTGGATAGTATCTAAAAATTTTGACATTACGCTCCCAGTCTGAGCCCATAATTTTTTTCCAAAATGGAACTGACCGATAGCATTCCATTGGTTAACAATACTTGTCCAGTTTGACCCACAGTATGTTCCACATGTAAACCTATGGCGTAATGATAATTCCCGTATGACTATAATATTTTAAGTATTTGGGTGAACCACTTATAACTATTTTATCATATAACTCCATTTCAGGTCAACTACAGCAAACAATGTTACAATGTACCCTCAATGTTAATTTCCTATTTGACCCTCAGGTGTCTCCCACGTGTCAAACCTAAAGACAATTTTAGTATTACCATTCCCGTTTGCTTCCCAGATGTCGCTATATGTAAACCTACGGGCTCATACATAATTAGCATTTGACCCCCAAGTTTGTATATATTTGCTCTGCAATATTAAGCACAAGTGACCTTTGTGGAACCGGTCGAATCACGCCCTAATGCTCACCAAATCTACGCAAAGGCGAAGAGGCTGAACTCAATAAACGCTAAATTTCTATTTATGTTTAAAATTATATTTTCTATTTAATGCAAATAACATTATTCACTGGTTATAAAATCTTCAGGCACAACGACAGACAGAATGCTAATGAGTTTCTTAAGGACTCTAAAAGGACGCACTAGAAGATGATTGACGCAATTAGTGTAGTGATACATTCAAGTTATACCTATTCACGACGCTAGTGAAGGTGTCTCCATCGCTCACCCGGGCAAGTCTGAGACGACGCTAGTGAAGGTGTCTCCATCGCTCATCCGGGCAAGTCTGAGACGACGCTAGTGAAGGTGTCTCCATCGCTCATCCGGGCAAGTCTGAGGGAAACCATTACAAATTCTCTATCACTTAAACATGTTGTCAGTTAATTAAAGATAATGGTCTGAAAATTTCCATTACAGAGGTGATGAACAATATCTTTTGACTTTAATTTTTCAAAGCGCCTGAACTAAGTCATTCAAAGGTAACTGCTTCAATCCAGCACTTTTATGCTTGAAAGACAGAGCCTGGGTTAAATTTATTAGAACTGCCGTTTCACCTTGTCAAGGTCAATATGTTGTTTGGCTTATTACAGTTTGTAATTCTTAATTAACAGTTAAGGCTTGGATTTTGCACTGGACATGTCGAGTATAGTATTTTGTATTTGGAATCGCTCTCATATGCATAACTTACACATTACCAATAATAATATCGAGGAATATGATGCCTGTATGTAACGAGTTCGTCGCCCATCTGGTCCATTTTGTACCTTCTTTGAATTTATTTGGAGTCTCATCTCCACCTTCCAGTTTTTAAAAGACAATGCCATTATTATGTACTTTTGTCCCTAGAAAAGGCCTCTTTTCAAACTTCTAAAACAAAATTTCAAAGGGACAAAATGTTTGTCAAACATTTTGCACATTTCAGCTATCAATTTCTTCAAATCCTCAAAAATAAAAATGCTGATATCATTTTCATTTTATTTTACGCTTTTATACAATTTTTTTATTTTATTGGGGATTTGCCCACTTTAGGAATAACCATGAGCGCAAGAAGTACCTCTAAAAATTGTGCTCCTATTATACGTCTCACAAAATGGTATCATTTGAAAGATAAATCACAGAGGTTCTCGACAGTACTTTACCTGGAAAATGTACCTTTTATACCATATTTCAAAATGCGATTTTCATTCTAATAATACTATTTTGTCATCAGAAATTTCATCAGGGTGGAACATGGTGTTCACATTGTCCTAGTCGGTAGTGACCCAACAGTTTCATAGAGGTCTCGAGATGGAAACCTATGGATTATGTTTTATTTCTTCTTGTGCAATACCTTCTCAACCTGTCAAAATCAAATAAATTGTTGCGTCCTTCTTGTAGTAAAGCAAATCACAAATCGTTTTCAGCATTTTGCTTTTATATTAAGACAGATAGACAACCAGACACATTCCGATATAGCCGTATTTATTTTTCTGTCTTTTAATACAATGTGTCTAGCCTAACGACAGGTACAATGGTAGCAAAGCTAAAACGTATCGGGAAGGTGGAGGACCGAGTGGCCGAGTGGTCTAAAGCGCCCACCGTTATGGATCACTGCCATCTCACCTTTGTCTGAGTGGGTTGGAGTCTCGGGTTCGACCAATTGGGTATGTGAGAAAGCTTGCCAGTAGCTTCTCGTGGGTCGGTGGTTCTTTCCGGGGATTTCCCGGTTTCTTCCTCCACCATTAATACTGGCCGCCATGTATAGCCTATCTTGAGCTGAAAATGGCGTGAAACACCAACACAACAACAAAGCCTGTAAGCTTCTGAAAAAGCTCTGTCGATGACGTTTCTCGATCACAGTGTACATTTTACAATTAGACCACACCTACCATTTCATGTGGAATGCGATGTGGGTTCCTGAAAGTCTAATGTCAGATAATGTCCTAAAGAAGAACTTTAATCAAACCTCAAATTTCTGCTCCAGAGTTTGTATCACATCACATTAGACGACATTTATAATAATATTAAAAGAAAAGTGACGAAAAGATAAGTGACGAAAAGCAAAGAACGATGTGATTTTATACAGCTTTCTATACAAAAAGTTTCATCTCGGGAACATTTACATTGTTTTCTGCCTTAAATTCATCCAAACAAGAAAATTGCAATTATCTTTAATGTAAAATATTAGGTAAGGGTTGCTAATTTATCAAATTTGTTGGCCGCCTAGAACAAATTTACAAGTGAATTTAGTGTCATTAGCATATATTTTAACTCGTGGTCTAGTGTTAATTTTGATTGAAAACTATCATGGACCAATCAAATAACTGCTTGACACAGAAGCCGAAACATTACATTGTATATTATGGGTTTTGTGTTTCTACTGTGGTTTTGTAACAGATACTATGCAGGTCACCTGCAAATCAGTTTTCTTACAAACAAAAATGAACTGGTTGTCTTGTGCCATTGTCACGTATTCCCCCGCCTTGTTGGGGGTGGGTTGTAGTGGAATTTTGGTTATCGTTATCTAGAGGATGATCGCCTTCGGTGTTATTGCCCGGATCGAGTAAATATCAATACAAAATGTGAAACTTATAGGTGGTAGGTGGGATAGATAGAGATCTGAGCAGATATATAAAACAAAATGACACGAGCCCCCGTACATGGAAAAAAATAATTTAATCAATTACAGAAACAACCGTGATAATGCGTTACAATAGGAAGATACACTTCTTTTTGAAATAAATCATTCACCGAATTTCAAAACACAAATATACTTATATAAATAGCCGATCTGTTTTAAATGATAGAATTAGTTCATCATAGAATCGAGTGAACAATTGAAGTCGTTGCCCTGGTACAACTTCATAACCTGATTATTTCTGGTTCATTCCAAATTCACTGTGACTGTTCTCCAACATTTCTGGGACTGTTCGTCTTGGTCCTTTCCACTTTTCCCCTCTCCAAACTCTAATGTCTCGCCTCTTTCGGCCCTTGAACTTTGTGTGGGTAGGTGGATATGTAAGTACGTGATACGTAGATACTTCGATAGGTCGGTACGTGGGTCCGTCTCGTAAAGCTATTTCACCTTCCAAAATAAACAAAGAACAACCTAAATCTTCTGTCAGATGTCCTACTGGGAATAGATCTTTGCTCCCCATCTTGTTATGTCAGATATAGTTCTATCGGAATTCAAACAGATACCAAAGGCTCTCTGGTCAAGCTAAACATGGCAGACCATAAACAAACCTAGTTTCATAAGATTAATGTACTTCCTAACGGCTATTTCATCCTGACTCACATTAACATCCCCCCCCTCCCCCGAGACATCAGTTCCGGTCTCGTCTCAATTACACAAATGAATGAATGAAATTCGTTACACGGCTTAACTATTTTTATTTCTAGCGAATACACACATTCAAGTCTCTAGCATATATGAGATCTCACTTCATGGTTTAACAACGTTAATTTCAGTCAATACGCACTCAAATCTTTATCATACGTGAAATCATCTAAGGTCGGTGAATTCACACGGATTCTCTTAACTCATATCAGCTAAGGTAAGGCATGAAATTCTTAGATACATATTTTCCTATAACAATCAAGACGACACATTCAAGCAATTCGTCAAACTTATATAAAGAATATCATTGTACGGATTCATATAGACGAACTCACACATTTGTATTCATATCGAGAAAATTGATCTACGAATTTAAACAAATAGCTTCATGCAAAATATAAGCAAATAAATCAAACAAATCGTTATATTGATATCAATGAATTACATGAGACTGGCGCAAAATACCTCGTGTTTTCAAGCTGCGCTCGCTTCTACCGCCAAAATTGTGTCCGTCGACTTTCCAGACATCCGATCCCTTGGATAATTATTTTACGAGTGAATTTCTTCTAAATTCAAACTCGAAGTCTTCTACCTTGGTTTTCTCTTGCAGAAAAGTGTAGACTGACTAAACTTTTGTGATGGGACATATTAAAACCAAGGATTTCGTGTGGGAATCACGCCCCTTATCTAGCGTAACCAGTCCGGATTAAATATCTTTCCCGCCTTTTCTACTAGGCGCCAAATTTGTAGTCTGTGTGACCTCTAAATTCCCAAATATCTAATTCTGGAAAATTTCAAAATCTGACAATTCCGATACAAGATCAGTCTGTCTGACGGTTAAATAAACGAATATTTAATTAAGAATCGTTTCTCTCCTGACACAGCCATTATAAATCTGTGCAGTATGATGATATAAACACGCGCCGGTCCCCATAAATCTAATTAATCGTTCCCCTGCCCAAATTAATGTGCTCTTCATAGATCGACAGAAATTTGCACCCTTACATATGTCCCCCTTTGAAGAGTAAAATCAGGGATATTTACTCTCCAAATTTTTGGAGATCTAATCTGTTTCACTTACACGTCCTCAGGTGAACCCTTCACCTTAGACGTCCCTAGTCTACTTAAGCAATCAGCCCCTACATTCTCGTTGCCCTTAATATATCATACCTGGACTTGGTACTGCTGTAGAAATAATGACCATCTCATTAATCGTCCATTGGTCAACTTAGCTTGAGCTAAATAGGCGAGTGGTTGGTGGTAAGTTTCTAAAATAAATTTTCGTCCATACAGGTAACGTTGGAATTTAGATATCCCAAAGATAACTGCCAAGCATTCTTTCTCAGAGACTGAATAATTGCATTCTGCAGTTGACAATTTCCTGCTACTGTAGGCAACTGGGAATAAGTTTCCGTCATGCTCTTGGAATAGCACTGCCCCTAAACCTTTATCACAAGCGTCAGTACGTAAGACAAAATCTCGTGTCACATCAGGCAATTTCACTACTGCGTCTGACGTCAGTCTGTCTTTCAACGTCTGAAATGCTCGTTCACATGCGTCTGTCCATATAACTTTCGTCGGAGCTTTTTTTCGGAGTCAGGTCAGTCAATGGGCTTGCAATAGCGCTGAAGTTAGCAACATAGCGACGATAATACCCTGCCAGTCCAAAGAAAGATCGAACTTCCGTCTTAGTGGTCAGTCGTACTGCGTCCCTAAGTTGGTCGACCATTGAACTATCTGGAATTAACGATTCCAATTTCGCATAGGGTAACGGATATGTTTTAAACTTCACCGGCTTCTCATCCAGTAGCTTTAGGGTGAACTCCTCCAACTCCGTCTTGCCAGGTCGTTCTGTCAAGACGCTTGAGTAGTCTTGGAGTAACGACTCCACTTCCTTACGTTGCTCTGACGTTAACGTCCCGTCATGGACAACGTCGACATAGGTTTCTTCCTTCATCAGAGGACAACTAGGGAGTACTTCCGCCTCTCCTCCGTTGTCGTCGGGTTCTTCCGTCACCACTGAAGCAACCACGAACTCTGTGAGTGTCTCTCTTTCACGGTAACGTTTCGGGAGATTTACGTGGTACAGCTTCTCCTTGTCTCCTACCCGGATACGGTAGTTCTGCCCACCCTTTTTCTCCGTTACCACGAATGGTCCCCTCCATGAGACTTGAAGTTTGTTGTGCTCTAACGGCACAAACCTTGTCACCCACCTCGAAGTGACGTTCCTTCGTCCTTTTATTGTAATATTTGGCTTGACGCTCCCTTGCGTCGCGGAGATTCTCCTGAGCCAATTTAGAAACCTCTTCCAGCTTGTTGCGTAGATCAACAACATATTGGTATGTTGTTCGCACTTCCTCGGATACTTGTTCATTCGTCCATATCTGTTTTAGTACAGCCATGGGTCCCCTGACTATCCTCCCATAGACTAATTCATACGGCGAATCAACATCAATGTTAACGACCGGGAGCGAATCTTTCGTCCGGTTAGCAAACTGGACTTCAACCGTCTCGCCTGTGTAATCTCCAGGCTTGACATATCTACTATCTACCAAGGCCGGATAACTACAGCCGGTATCAAACAGTACGGTTGCCCTCTCACCCTTAACCGTAGCTACCGCTGTGTTAGTTAACTCCACTGTTTTCTGTTCCTTAGCAATATTCGTAGTTACCGAATTAATCGTTGTCGGACGATACTTCCTACAATCCTTAACGACATGGCCTGGTCTGTTACAGCCGAAACACACCGGCTCATCTTTCCTCCCAGTAGTATCCTTCTCTGCCGCCTGAGTCTTCCCTGACCCACGGAAATGTTCTCGACTGCGATTTCCGGCCCCTGGTCTCCCACCATTCTGACCAGTCCGTCTTTGGGATACCACCTCAGTGGTCTTTCTATGCTCACCGATGTCAGGTCATTCCCTGCCACCCCAAGTGGTTGGACGCGAGTGTACGCTCTCATAGCGCTCGGCCATCACGCTAATATCATCCAAGGTTGAGAATTCACGCTCCGCTAAGAACACTATTAAGTCTTTTCGGTATGTACTTAAGACGTGCTCTTTCAAAATTTCCTCGCGTATGCCTTCATACGTTTGCGCGGTACCAGCCATTTTCATCCATTTATCAAACATTATGCGTACGCGGTTATGGAATTGCGCGATCGTTTCGGTAGCTCTTTTCAACGACCCTCTAAAGAGTTTCCGAAACGTTTCCGCCGATAGGTCATAGTGCCGTAGTAGCGGTTTCTTCAAAGCGTCATAGTCGTCTACCTCGTTCGACGTCATATTATGGTAGACGTCTTTCGCGGCTCCCTGTAAGAACGCCGAAACATTGATAGCCCACTGGTCTTTGGGTAGCTGATGAACCAGTGCCAACTTTTCGAACTGTGTCAAAAAGTTGTCAATGATCTCGTCCTTGTCGTTGAACATGGGCATGGTGATCTGTATTGGTCGTCTGTCTTCAGATCGCCTACTTGTGGGTCCTGTTCGTTCGTTCAGGTCTTCACCCCTTCTGGACTCTGCTTCGATCCTCAGCCTCTCCATGGCTAAAATATGTTCGCGTTCTCTAGCTTTTTCTTCGGCCTGCAATTCGGCTTGTTCGAGCTCTCGTTCCCGCTCAGCAACCGCTACCTGTCTGTTTTTCTCTCGTTCGCGCTCAGCTGCTTGTCTGTCTTTCTCTCGTTCTGCGGCTAGCTGCTCCTTGTCTTCTACCTTGGTTTTCTCTTGCAGAAAAGTGTAGACTGACTAAACTTTTGTGATGGGACATATTAAAACCAAGGATTTCGTGTGGGAATCACGCCCCTTATCTAGCGTAACCAGTCCGGATTAAATATCTTTCCCGCCTTTTCTACTAGGCGCCAAATTTGTAGTCTGTGTGACCTCTAAATTCCCAAATATCTAATTCTGGAAAATTTCAAAATCTGATAATTCCGATGCAAGATCAGTCTGTCTGACGGTTAAATAAACGAATGTTTAAGTAAGAATCGTTTCTCTCCTGACACAGCCATTATAAATCTGTGCAGTATGATGATTTAAACACGCGCCGGTCCCCATAAATCTAATTAATCGTTCACTGCCCAAATTAATGTGCTGTTCATAGTTCGACAGAAATTTGCACCCTCACAGTCATCAATGACATCAAATGTACAGGATAGAAATTTGTGGACACGATACAATTCCTATTCAATCGCATTATGTTGTGGACACGACATAACTGTTATTCAATAACACTATGTTTTGGACACGACATAACTGGTATTCAATAACACTATGTTGTGGACACGACATAACTGGTATTCAATAACACTAAGTTGTGGACACGACTTAATTGGTATTCTATCGCATTCGGTTTTGCTGTTTCTCAGGTTGAGTTTAACTGTGTGCACATATGAAATAATTTTGTGAACAATGCTGTGCTGTAATTTTTATTTAGGGGTGTGTTACGTGTCGGCTCGCTCAAAAGTAACAAAAGAAAAGAGTGAAGACAACAAGCTTTGTAAGTTTTAGCAAAAATAATTTATTTCCATAGAAAACGCGGTGAAAAGGTGAAAATATGAAATAGGACTTACGGTTTGTGAAGAAAATCCAAACATTTATCCTAGTACTGAAAAAATACAAGTCCTATCACTAAACAATTTTAACTGAATCCAGGTTCGAATCTTGATGACGTTCCAAGATGGAGGATGATGACGTCAGGTGAAGTCTTTACACAAATGTCCAGAATTTCACGTTGAACCACAATTTGTACTGTACTTTTCCAATTTAGAATGAATTTCACTGAATGTCTTTGTCCTAAACCACTTGTGTAGTTCTCCAGGGAAAAATAAATTATTTTTTAAAAAGTAGATGAACTCCTGTAGCTGTCATCTATAACAAGACACATCTCGAGCTCTACAGATGTAAAGAAACATAAACTCTTTCCAGCACAAGAAAAATAATACCTTCTTCTCAAGGTATAAGAACGACTCTGACTATTTCACAGGGACCTAAGTGTTTAAAAACCGAACTAAGACGTCATTTCACGCACACGCACGAAGAACGCGTGGTTATTTCGCAATAAACAATGCAATTTCACGTAGGCCAGGAAATGACTTTGGCAATAACTAATCGTTTTCGCGTATTGTTTACTTAAATCGACAAACTATGGCATGCAAAAATCGTGCTTATGCGAATCATACTACCTTCTAAATAAACACGATGTTTCTTTCAAAAATATCAGATCCTGTGAACATAATCATCATCATAATAAAATATAATGATACAAAAATGAAATAACAAGAATTCAGATTTTAACACACAAGTAATTAAACTACATGGTCGAACAGGTGGGATGCATCTCTAGAAGTTTTTATTATTTATCAGATCATAGCAGTAGATAACGTTCTGGCGTCCAAACAAAGTTAATACTCAATACGAAAACAATCGAAATTCCGGAACAAATACATATAGCAACAAAAGGTACTGAATGAGTGAATGCTTAAACGCCAAACGTCCACTGAGGAAAAAAGCAGTATAATTTAAAGAAGAAAAACAAACTTTACCTGAAGATATTATGCAAATTTTTAACTCCTCGATTAAAATAGGAATAGTCAACCTTTAACTATAAGGTAATTATTCTCAGTAGGACTTACGACTGAAACCATGACATCTCTCTGTCACTATCTCTGTCTCTGTTCAAACATTACCTAGGTGGCTTGAACTTGTAACTTGTAACGTGTCGATCAGCCTGCTGAGAGATTTAAAACTGCCGCCGCACGTCGTATATCTTGTATAGAAATTTGCCATTCAGACAGAGAATAGGAGTTGTAATTGACGGAAAATTATCTGTTCACCATGGACTATTCCAAGTGCCGGTTGCAGCTAATTTAATTACTTTAGTAATGTTTTAGTAACAAATTACTACATTGTTGATAACTCAGTCGGAGCTAAAGCTTCGCTAATTAGAC